>CM021103.1:421042030-421176817 GCA_007115665.2 Sequoiadendron giganteum | reverse complement strand
TTCTCTGAGAATGGTAAAACCCTAATACAGTTATCTTCGGAAGTTGCCCTAAAAGGGAAGCGCATGATATAAGCGTTTTTTAGGGTTGCGAAGATTTGTGATGTGAGTGTATTGTTGGAACGTTTTTTCATGCTGCCGCATTTTGTCTTCAAGAGTTGGAAATCTCCTGAAAGAACTTGCATTGCAAGTGTTGTAACCGTTGTGTTGAAGATAATACATTGTGCAGGTTTTGGAGTGCTGGGGTTTTTTACCGAAAGGTTTTCCCCAGGGTAAATCATTGTGTCATTCTTCATTTTCTGTATGTATGGTATATTGCTGCAATATCTTTGTTAAGTAGATTAACTAATCTGAAATTGTAAGGGTTTAAAACGAATTTGCACCATACTTTCCTTAAGAGATTAGTGTAGGAAGCTTCCCACTGAAGCTCTTTACACCTCTAAGTATCTTGGGTGTTCAATAATTGGTATCAAAGCCTGGATCCTTTGAAGAAGCCTAACAACTTGAGGAAGATCTTCAAGATGGGACAAATGGATGATAAAGAAGAACTTCAAACAACTCTTGAAGATCTTGACAAAGCTGAAAATGAAAATAGATATCTGAAAGAAAATATTGATGAGGCAAATGAATGCATCAATAAATTGAAAGAGAAATGGTAGAAATTGAAAGAAAGACATAGAGAAGTAAGCGAGCAATTAAAAAAAGCAAATGAAGAGATCACCGGATTGAAGGTGTAAGTGGAGGAAAATAATAGAATTGAAGATTATTTGAATACAGTGGTGCAAAGCAATACTAATGAATGCTCAAGGCTTGAACAAGAATTGGTAAACCTGAGAGAAGATCTTGAAAAAGAAAGAGTATGTGAAGATAAGTTCAAAAAAATCTCCACCAAGCTCAATGAGTTGATTGCAAGACAAAAACCAACTAAAGACAAAGGTGGTTTGGGACTAGAAGTAGGTGAAAGCTCAAAGGCTATGCAGACCCCAAACATAGTTGACAATCAAAAGACTCAATATAAAGGAAAACAAACAAGAAATCCAAGAAGCTTTGCTAGAAGACTGCCTATTAGACAACCAAATTCTCAAAGGTACCCATCTTTCAATGGTGTTTGTTTTTGCAATAAATTTGGTCACAAGGCAACATAGTGTAGAAGTAGAATAAACTAGTACTCTAGATCCTTCTCCGGACAATGTTTTGCATGCAAGAAAGTTGGACATAGAGCTAGTGAATGTAGAACTTAGATGATGAATTGGTTTAAAGGAGGTAGAATGAATAAATATTTTGATGGCTGCTATGCATGCAATAATTTTGGACACAAATAAAATTAGTGTAGATCAAGGGTTAATGGAGGTCAAAAAAATTAGAAAAGTGTTGTTTTCTATGATTGCAGCAAGCCTTGACACATTTCAAAAGTATGCAGAAGTAAAGGAGGAAAGCAATCTGATCTGGTAAAGAATAATGAACTAGTGAATACAATTGACAAAAATGAGGTTAACAAAGAAATGAAAAAGATATGGAAGAAGAAAGAAGATCTAGTAACATCAAGTGACTCTATTCCCTCATCTGGTGTAGACAATCCCTCTGACAATTAGACCCAACATGGTATTAGGGGGAGCATTAACAAAAAATTATTCAACCCCCTATATATCTGGTGTGTTAGATATTGGCACAAAGATATGTTGTAAAGAATGAATAAACAAAGCTTATACAAAAGGAACCAAAAGAAAAGTTGCAGGAATGATCATTTGCGGAGGAAATTAGGGTTTTTCAGTGCAATAAAGAAGAGTTTTTATCAACTTTTTGAATTCTACCACATTTAATGCAAATTAGGGCAGCTCGTTGATCTATAAAGAGAATCTGTAAGATGTTTTGATCACTTGTGCAATTGAAGAAAGTGAAGAGCGATTTGGAGCAATCTTGAGGCAATCTGAAGAGTGAGTCAAGCAAAACCCTAGGTCTGGTTCTTGTGAAAGAAAAAAGGTATTTTAATCTTTTGTGCTATTGTGAGTTTGTGTGAATCTTTGTTTTGAAATCATTAGAGCTTGGTGTGTGAAATTATGGCAACCCCTATAGTTGTAAATGTGTCAAAAATACCTAGACCTTCCTACAAGAAGTATTACATGAAGGTATTCAAAGACAACCCTCTAGGCACCTTCTCATCGATTCCTCATGGTTTTATGCCCACTGAAGACACTAGAATGTACATTTTTGTCAATACTGAGGAGTATAATCATATAAAAATGATAGATATGTGGCACAATGAGCTCATCGAGGATGATTTCTTGATAAAACCAGAATATGCAAATATTGTTGTGAAGAAGTTCGATAAGTGGAATCATTTTCCCAACTTTAGTTCCACTCTTGATGACAAGTATGTTAAACCTGATCTTAGCAGAATTCATGATAAGTTTTTGTGGACTGATAGACCTCACCTAATAACCAAAGAATTGATCAAGGTTGTTACCGGACTCTACAATATTGGACCCATACCGGTGTTGAAGTCTTTGAAAAATGAAGTGGTGATGGAACTCACCGAAGCAAGATTTGATAGAAGAGCTCTTGCAACAAAACCTATTACTAATCCTACTGTGAAGGATGTATCCATAATGATCAGTGACAAGATCTGCTTCACAAATAGTGAAAACTTTGTGTCTGCTACAACTATATACACTGGATATGATATGGCAGAAAATGGAGTAGAATATGATCTATGTGAACTTCTCCATCAAAAATTGTTTGAAAATCTGAAGATGACAAAGGAGAAGAAATATGCATTTAAGTTTGGTTCCTTGATTGTTTGTTTGTTGTTCTACTTTCTTAGACAACTTCCCAGAGAGATGACAGTGAACCAAGAGTGGGCATATATGAAGAAAAATCTATGGAAATTCACATGAAGCATAAGATGCTTATGATAAGAAAGATTGTAGATAAATGATTAGAAAGGCTGGCTTCACTGATGAACAAATTATACGGGGAAGATCCAAGGGAGAGCAGATGACTGGAGAATCATCATCAAGACTAAGGAGATCCAACATGACTACTCCTTCAAAACCAACCTTTGCTCCTGCATCAGTAAAGGTCAACCTGCCATGCATACAATTTTCACTTGATCTCTCTCCCCCTTTGACATCAATGACAAAGGAAATTCTTGCCATATAAAGCTCTGTTCACTCTGCCTAAGGAGTACATCCACATCCCATACTGCAACACTGCACTTCTCTACTCCCCTTGAGGAGTAGACCTCAATCATCATTCCAAAACAAAAGAGTCTATGAATCCACTGGACTGATGCACCTTCATGTGCACTTAGTTTAGATAAGGAGAGGAAAAAACCCCTAAATTCCCTCTGAGATACTCAAAAGTATCCTTTAGAAGGGCCATAGTGAATATGTCTGCAACTTGTTCTTTGGTAGGTACATATTCAAGTCTAACCTGATTCCTCAGTACCTTCTCCCTCAAAAAGTGATACTTGATAGATATGTGATTTGTTCTAGAATGCATCATTGGATTCTTTGAGATGTTTATAGTAATAGTATTATCACAATAAATAGAAGTAGGTTCATCACTCACCACACTTATGTCCATCAAAGTTTGCTTCATCCATAGTACCTATGTACAATAGGATGCTACTGCAATATACTCTGCATCTACAGTGGATAAAGAAACTAAATCTTGTTTCTTGCTCAACCATGAAACTAACCTCTCTCCAAGAAAGAATAGTCCTCCACTTGTACTCTTTTGATCATCTACACATCTAGACCAATCAACATCAGTGTAGGAATTCAAAGTAAAATTACTATTCTTTAGATACAATAGCCCATAGTCTGGAGTTCCTTTAAGATTTCTAAATATTCTCTTCACAGTTGTAACATGAGCCTCTTTCGGTTTTGCTTGAAATCTTGCAACTAAGCATACTACATGCATAATGTTTGGTCTAGTAGCAGTAAGATACAACAATCCACCAATCATGGATCTGTATATGCTCTGATCAACTTTAACAGATTCATCATCCTTACTCAGCTTGCATCTAGTTACCATAGGGGTACATACCGGTTTAGAATCATCCATTCTAAAATTCTTCAATAATTCCTTAACATACGTGGATTGTGAAATGAATATCCCTTTGTCAGTTTGATTAACTTGAAGCCCAAGGAAAAAATTTAGTTCACCAATCATAGAAATTTCAAATTATTTTTGCATCTCTTCATAAAAATTCTTGCACATACCTTCATTTCCACCAAAAATGATGTCATCAACATACACGACAACTATCAGTATCTTGTCTTTCTCAACTTTGAAGTAAAGATTGTTGTTTGCGAACCCTTTGTTGAATCCCTACTTAGTCAAGTATCTATCCAATCTAGCATACCAAGCTCTAGGAGCTTGCTTCAGTCCATACAATGCTTTCCTTAACTGACAAACAATGTCCAATTTTTTTGACAGTGAAAAACCTTCTGGTTTCTCCATATATACTTCTTCTTCCAATTCCCCATTCAGAAATGTAGACTTGACATCCATATGATAAAATTTGAAGTCTTTATGAGCTGCAAATTCCAAGAACATTGGAATGGATTCCATTCTTTCTATAGGTGAAAAAGTTTCTTCAAAATCTATGCCTTCAACCTATGAATATCCTTTACATACAAGTCTTGCTTTATTCCTAACCACTTCACCATCTTCATTCAATTTGTTTCTGAATACCCATTTTAAACCAATCACATTCTTGTTTGCCCGTCTAGGGACTAATTACCATGTCTCTTCTTTTCTATCTATTGTAGTTCTTCTTTCATAGCTTTCATCCATATTTCATCATTACATTCTTTATTCACAGTCTTTGGTTTAATTTTAGAAAGTAAACACAAGTTTACATCAACCACTTTGCTTCTTTTTTTCACTCCACTTTTATCTCCAATAATCTGTTCCTCCGGGTGGTTTCTCTGAACATATTTAGGAGTCTTGGGTGCAGGTTTAGGAGTTTCCTCTTCTTCTTCACTTTTTTCTTTCTCTTCCTTTTCTTCTTCTTGCATTTTATCACAAATAGGTTCATTAGGTTCAACTTCAGTAGTTTCCACTGGTCTATACATAGCTTCATCAACCTTCACATTAGTACTTTCAATGATTTTTCTTAGTATCTTATTAAAGCATCTGTAAGCCTTTCTTTTTTTTGAATACCCAGGGAAAATTCCTTCATCACATCTAGCATCAAAATTTCCAAGATTTTCTTCATCTCTTCTAATATAACATATACTACCAAATACCTTAAAGTATTTCACAGTAGGGGTCTTACTAGTCCATAACTCATAAGGAGTCTTAGTGTTGTTACTTCTGATTTGAACTCTAGTAAGGATGTAAACAATAGTGTGAATAGCTTCTCTCCATTACACATCAAGAACATTTGATTCTTTCATCATTGTTCTAGTGGCCTCTTGTACAATCTGGTTCTTCCTTTCTACAACTCCATTTTGCTGCGGGGTTCTAGGAGCAGAATAATGTGTTTTTATGCCATGCTCTTCACATAATACATTAAAATCACTAGATGTAAACACTCCACCTCTATTAGATCTTAAGCATTTAATCCTCAGATTTACCCCATTTTCTACTCTTTCTTTAAACACCTTGAATCTATCAAGAGACTGAGCCTTTTCTCTAAGGAATGTAACCCATGTCATCCTAGAGTAATCATCAATTAAAAGCATAAAGTACCTGTCACCATTCAGGCTTCCTATCCTTGCAGGACCACAAAGGTGTGTATGAATTAGTTCAAGCATTACGGTAGAGGATTGTTCCTTTCCTTTGAAACTGGTTCTTGTCTGCTTTCCCATCTGACAACTTGTGCAGATTGAATTTGAAGGCTTTGTGAGTCTAGGAAGATCTCTCATAACTTCTCTAGAGTCAATTTTAATCAGATTATCAAAATTCACATGTCCCATTCTTTTGTGCTAGAGCCAACTCTCACTAATCTATGAAACAAAACATTTTCCATCACCAACTTTAAGTTGATAGATGTTTCCATGAGTTCTTCTTCTAGCTGCAACCATAGTTCCAGATCCTTTTTTGATCTCACAAGTGTTATCCTAAAACACAAGCTTAAAACCTTTGCTGCACATCTATCCAACACTTAAAATATTATGTTTTAAACCCTTCACATAATAAAAATCATCAGTATTATGTTTTCCATCAAAGCTAATTGTTCCTTTACCAACAATCTTAGCACCAAAGTCATCTCCAAACATGACTATGCCACCATCATACTTCTCAAGTTTAGTAAACTTACTTTTATCTCCAGTCATATGATTTGAACATTCGCTGTCAATCACCCAAAAGTCTTCATCTTGTTTGGCATGAAATGTAGTCACCAGAGTACCTCATGTTTCTTTCTTCTTGTTCTCCAGACCAGATTCCTTTCCACATTTCTTTTCTAGGGCTAGAAACAAACATTCATTCTGATCTTCTTCAAGGTCAGATTCATCATCAGAAATCGCCGCATCTTCCTTGACATAATACAACTTCTTGAACTTATTAACCTTCTTATCCTTGTAATTATTGTTATTAATATCCTTATTCTTCTTTTGTGTAGCTCTATTAGGACACCTTGATGCATAAAGACCAATATTTCCACAATTGAAACACTTAAAAGGAAACTTACCCTTGTATTTACCAATACCTTTCCTCAATCTCCTTGTGAAATTGGCTTCCAAGTCTTCTGTATCATCTTCATCATCATTATCTTCTATCCTCATTGCTTTAAAGGTGGTTTTAGTCTTCTCCTTATCTCTTGAAAATTTCCTCATCTCAAATGCAGTCAAGACACCAAATAGATGTTCCTTAGTGAGTGTCTTCGGATCATATTGTTCTTCAAGAGCAGATACCTTGTCATTGTAATTTTCAGATAAGGTCATCAAGATTTTCTTAATTATATCTTCGTCCTTCATTGTACCACCTTGATTATTGATTTCATTTGCTATAGTCTCAAATCTCTGATAAGAGCTCGCAATGTCTTCTCCATCTCCCATTCTCAAATTCTCAAATTTTATTTTAGCAATTAGTTTCCTTGATAGCTTTAATCTCTCATTTCCTTCATAGATGTCCTTCAATTTTGTCCATACTTCATTTGCTGTAGTCAGAGAAATAATTTTTTCTCTTTCATTTTTAGATAAAGCACTCAAGATAGCAAACCTTGCTCTTTCACTCTCTTCCAAAGCTGCAACCTCATCAATAGAGGAGGTCCTGCTATTGGAACCACATACTTCATCTCCACAAATTTCCAGGTATTAAAACTAAGTGAATTCAGATAACTTCTCATCTATTCTTTCCAGTCACTGTAATCAACTCCATCAAACATAGGAAGATGCAACTTGTGCGCCATCTTATATACTTCAAGAGGTCAAGATTTTCATCAAGGAACCATAACTTTGATATCGATTGTTGAAATGAAAAGAAGACAACTGAGAGGGGGTTGAATCAGTTTTATCAAGTTCCTTTACTTACAAACTTACACAATTCCACTTTATCTTCAATCTGTTATTAAGTATGAACATGAAATGAAAATAACAAAAACACAACACCAAAGACACCAGATTTACATGGAAAACCCAATGAGGGAAAAAAAATGAAAATGATTAACTCACAATATAGAAGTAATGCAATATCAAATGTACAGGCTCACTGCCAGAGGGCTCACTAGCTAGATACAAAGGCACACTACCTTAGGACTTACTATCCAAAAAAGGAGGCTCATTGCCTACAGAGAAATACAATAAAATAGATAAAGATCCACCACTAGGAATTTTATACACTTCACAACTTGATTTTAAGAATGTAGATATAATGAAGTACTGTTGCTAAAATTAACTCTTCCACACTCTGCTTTTCGCACTTGTTCACACACTCTTCTCTTGCTTGAATCAAATGATGGATGGATGATCAATTCACTATAACCCAACTTGCTTTTATACCATCTTCAACCTTAGAAATATTTACCAAGGTCGGCTAGACGGATTCAAATTACAAATTCAAACTAGGTTGGCTACTCAACACTCCCGTGGTGGATAAGAATGTGAGAGGACCAATTACATATTTAATTTAGGACCCAAAAAACATCTTGGATCACACACACACTTTATCAAGTTGATGCAAAAGCATAATGTAACGTGTAGACACCAGGTTGGCCAAACCTAATGAAAAAAATGAGGACCTTTGAAGTACATGCATTATCAACAAGATAGTATCACACAGATTACACAACATGTTTCACTAGTCATTTGACCATCTTTGAGAACAACTCAGATACATCTGCAACAACTTCAACAAACTTTATTTGTAGAAAACACATTACCAGTTCAACCGAGACAACCAACAAAAACACCAGAGCACTAGAACAGGTCTTCTAGAGTGCCAAACCACATGAACCTTTGTTAGAACACGAAAACCATCATAAATAGTAATTTCCCAGATCCCCAAGATCTGAAGCCAAATACTAGAAGACTGCGGAGCCAAAACATTTCTCCCAATCCACAACTAGATAATTTTGACAAACAAATTCATACACTGCTGAACACAACTCTTACTCTTCATCCAACCAAAAGCTGAAACTCATAAAATACAATCCATTTAAACTTATGAAAACACCTATAGATCCACATAGGAATAGGATCAACATAGAAGGAATGCAAACCACAATATCAGAGCACACACAAAACACAACTTTCATTATTTTCTCAATTTTCTCAAAAGCAATTGGCAAAAACACAACTTACTCAACTTGTTCAGTGTTGAAATCAATGAAAACATTATTGAAAACACAACCAAACGCATCCATACTTTTAATAGATCCCAATGCTCTTGGTAAAGGCAAAGACCTGACTCCTTCAATACCTTCTACAAGATCAAGAAAAAGGACAGAGTCTCCTCCAGTGGAACCATTCAAAAGAGGCAGAAAGGAAAAGGAAACAAGGGAGAAAAACCTCAACATCTCCAAAGAGCAAGAAGAGAAGGAAGACCATGAAGCCAAATTGATAATAAATAAGAAAGGGAACATGCCCTCTGGTGAAGGTGCTTCACAAGAAGCAAGTGTTGGGACTAAAAGATATCATTATGTGTCATCCTCCAAAGAGGAAGCATAACAGGATTTTGGTGTTCATGTGCACACCAAACCAGACTTGAAGAAGGAAACGAAGTCAAAAGAGGCATCTCCAGACCAGGAAGAACAAAAAGCCTCACCAGTAAGACCCGGTTCCCCTCTTAGATTAGAGGAATTAGTTAATGTATTAGTACATTTTGAAGATATGTTGTAGCCTACAACAAAAGTTTATACTCAAGTAGGTAGAGAGGGCATAAACACATTGATTCTAGCTATTATTAAATATGTTATTACTTTGGAAGTTAGCTAGGACTATGTTAAATCCAATGTACCTAAGAAATTATGGGATGCCCTAATGAAAAGAAGATCAAAGGTTGTTGAGTTGGAAGAAAAGATAATAAATGCGGCATTTGAGAAAATTGGGTCTTCTTTGACCACAAATGATATGGAAACTTTGAAGAAGGTATGCTCAAATATGTTTCTAATGAATTAAAAGGTAAATACTTTGATGATGAAAGATAAAAAGAAAATAAAGAAAATAAAGAAAGAAACTGCAGAAGCCATCAGGGGTATGGCTGAGAAATATGGTATGTTTGGTGCACTCCCATCCGGTTTTGCAGAGGTAAAGGAATGCATTCCTTTGGAAATAGGTGATAGAAATATCCTTCTAGAAACAAACATTACAAATGATCCTCTGGAGATAGAGAAACAAAATGAGGAAGAAGCTGAAGCAAAGAAGCTTGATGTTGTCCCTTTAGGACAAGCTGAAGAAGAAAAATACAAAGATGAAAAAGAAGAAGAAAAAGTAGAGGAAGAAGAAAGAGTAGTAGAAGAAGAAAGAGACAGGGAAAGTTCTAGGAAGAATGAAGAAGAAAAAAGGTAGCTTGTGGAATCACAAAGGTCCTACAAAGAAGTCTGTGCGGATTTGGACAAGATATCTCCCATTCACAAATTGGTGTTAGGAGATGCATTGCATGCATCTGGAAGAAAATCAATTTTGGAAACACACCAAAAGGGGATATAACTCATTAATGATACCCTCACAAATTTGTAGGAGGCCACCCACGATACAAAAATATATACATCTCTCACTCCGGTAGAAAAAATGAAACTTCTATTATACTCCTTTAAGGAATATGCCTCTGGACTTGGTGAGAAGACTAGGTAAGAAATTGTGGAGAAAATGGTAGAGAAAAGTCTTTCAAAACTTTATGATAAGTGTGCTCTGGCACACACCAATGTGGAAAAGAGCCTGGACGTTGTGTAGGCTTGTGAGTCTGAAGAAAATACTATATTTTCTTACTGTATAAGGTGGCCAGATGCCACACAGAGTATCAAAGATCTCATGGGCTCCATTGAGTCCTAGTTGATAGCTATTTCTAGTACATACAATGCATCTAAAGATAGAGATAGGTCAACTTGGAATGCTATCACTGCTCATAGAGATACATTATTTGTTCTACAGAAGTAGAAGGAAGACATCATCAAAAGATTTGGTCTGCTAGGTGACCTTGTGAGAATGGAATACACTCTGGTGGCCAATGCTTTGGAAAATGCAGAAAAACTAGAAAAGATCAAGCTAACTCCATGCACTCCAGATGATGCAGAAGAAAGCCTGATGGAATTAGAATCTTTGAATAGAATGTTGGTATTTTCTAGGAAGAGCTAGGAGAATGGAAAGTCAGCATGGAAAGGTATTCTCAAGGAGCTTCAAGGCTTACCTTCCTCTAGGTAATACTTTTTTAAAGTTTACATATTGTTGAGACAAACTCCTAAGGGGGAGTTAGGAATTTTTTTCTTTTGAACATATAATGTTTCAGACCACCCTTATATATATATTCATATTTTTTGGACTGCCTTTTGTCCTTGATTTCAAAGGGGGAGAGAATGCCATGAAGAGAAAATGGGAGAGTGTGTTGCACATAGGAGGTTTGTTCATTCTTTTAGCACATGTTTCCATTAATGACAAAGGGGGAGATTTTTGGAAGAATGAAGAAGAACATCTCGTTATGCATTTTTGTTGTTGTCATTGATGTCACCATGTTATATGAGTTATAATTGCATCACCATAAGTTCAAGTTTTATCTGGTATTATGAACCGGTATGCAAAAATAGTCATTATCCTCTAGTCTTTTGGTCCGCATATGCAGTAAAAATAAAATTTATCCCCATAGTTCATATATGATATACATTGCATATATCTATATCTATGTTCCTAATTGTAGATGATTCTGATCTTTATATCATAAGTCATGAATGACAAAAGGTTGAAAGACATAGTGTTGAAAGGTTGTAGAACAAACTAGCATAGGCATTTTGGTTTACAATCCTCCTCTGATGACTATCATTCATTGTAGTTTTGGGAGATGGTTCTTGGTTGCTAGAAGCTTGTAAATTCAGAATTTCATGTATATAGGTGCTCGAATGGCGAGTTGTCATCATTTTGTTGCTGTATTTTGTTATTAGGTCTATCCCTGGCCAATCTAATCAATAGTTGATGTTATAATGAATTAATTTTGTGTTGCGGATGTATTCATGACCTATGTTAGGTCCATAATGACATATTGTCACACACTACATGCTGGAATTTTTTTTGGAAAAGCTTTGTACAAAATTGAAGCCATCAGTTAATATTTCTAGTGAATGAGGGTTGCATCTAATTACATCGACCTAATTGATGCTTGTGGATGAGTCAGATATATATATTGAATTTTTTTTATACTGAAAGATATAGACAAGTATGCAAAGATGAATAAAGGTGAATACATATTTTCTGGTATGCGAGTTTATTAGAAGAAGTGTGCAAAATCAGTTTACTGATCATCAAAGGAACTGAATCAACACTTGTTAGGTGTAACTTTATCAGTTCATATTCTGGATGTAAGACATTTCTACATTGTATCTTTGTAGGTAGTGAGCCTCCCATATTTTGGGTAATGAGTCCTAGCAGTGAGCCACCCTTTGTAATATCCTATAACCGGCTATATTATATTGGTAGCTAATCCTCATTGTGGTTTTTCCCATTTTGGGTTTTCCACGTAAAAATCCTAGTGTTCATATTTTGTGTGCTTTTATGTTCTTCTAATGCTCTTGCTCATTCTTACTATTATATACATTGGTATTTGGATGGTGTATGTTCAATAAGTTTAAGAAGATACTGATTCACCCCCACCTCTCCGTATCTTGGGTGTTCAACAAGGGATCTTGATTAAACAACACTTTGGGGAGAAAGATTAAAAATAGAAAACTAACTCCAAAATGCAATCTACAACTTGGATCTAATAGTTTAAGCTCAATACTAATGGAATCAAAAATATAAATTCAAATCAAAGAGAGGTAAGATGATGTGTACCACTCATGAAAAGTGCTCTAATAAAGCTAACCTGGGACTCATTTACTCAGGGGAGAATGGGTCCTGAGTTAGGGTGTGTCTACAACTTTTGGGAACCTTTATTACATATTTGAATCTCTTAATTTTCCTAGGTTTGAGGTTTGAAAATCTGAAAATAAATTTTGTAGGTGAGTTTCCGTGAGATGATAACTTTTGTGACAACTTTTGCAACTTTGAATTCAATTTCTCATAACTCTAACTTTAACCCTAACCTAACCATTATTAAAATCATAACAATAATCATAACTATAAACCTAACCTTAAACACTAAACATAAACCATAATGGTAGCCCTAAAATTTCCCTAACCCTAAACTAACCCTAACCTAACCAAATCTCTAATTGTAACCTTATCCCTAACACTAACCATAATCCTAATCCAAACCCTAACCCCAAACCCTAATCCTAACCCTAATCCAAATTATAATTGTAACTCTAAACCTAACCATAAACCATTAACCCTAATTGTAACCTTAAATTAACCCTAAATTTAACATAAACCCCAACCCTAGCCATAATGCTAATCATAACCTTAATTCCAACTCTACTCCCAACACTAACCCTATTTATAATTAAGGTTTCATGATCCATTCAAGCATTCAAGGCATTGTTTCAAATAAAGTTTCAAGATCAAAATCCACATCCATTGAAGCCATTTCATACAAGTTGTAGATCTACAATCCAAGGTTCATTCAATATATTTTTGTGGATATGTTCAACTATGATAAATACATGCTATCTTATTTTATCAATTTTTTTGGCGATCTACAAGTATAGTTTGAACTGGCAGTGTGATACAGATAGTTTTAGATGCCTATATTCTCTATAGAACATATGTTTGGATACTTGTGTCAGTTGGTGTATATGCAATTTCAGCTTTATGATCCTATGTGGACATTCTACATATCTTAGTGTGTTTCAAGGTTGATGTTTGGTTGCTAGATTTCAAGCCAATACTAAGCAATCTCATGAAAAAGTTGTGAAAGAATATTTAGATATTTGAAGAGAACTCTAGATTATGGCCCGTGGTATAAAAAGGATGATAAATTTTCTTTTAGTGCCTATACTGATTTTGATTGGGCAAGATGTGTGGTTGAAAAAATAATTACCAGTGAAAGTGCATTATTTTTGGGAGACAGATTGGTCTCTTGGTTCAATACAAAGTAAGACTCGGTGTATTTGCCCATAGTAGAGGCTAAATACATTATTGCAACATAATGTTGCACTTAGGTGCTTTAGATGAAGGATGCCTTGAAATATTTGAAAGTGGTATATGAAGAACCCATTCCAATATTTTGTGATAATGCAATGTGATTAATATTTCCAAGAATCTAGTAATGTTTTTTAAGGAATAAACACATCTCTATCTGGTATCAGTTTATAAGAGAGAAGGTTATAGAGCATGAAGTCAGAATGGAGTATGTGCCTACTAAGATGTAGATTGCATATATCTTCACTAAGGAACTTTTAAAGGATAATTTTGAGTATCTCTGACATAATTTAGGGGTTATTGCCCCTCCTTGTTCTAACTAGATGCATAAAATAGTGTATATTTTGAGGGGGAGAAATTCATTTCATGTCTTTTTATCCTAGATTGATGTGTTATCCCACTCAGAGGGAGTTGGTACTAAGGGGAAGTTTCGATGCAGTTGTGCAAGAATCAAGAAAAAGTGTTGTTGATCAAAGGGGGAGAATGTGTTGTTTCAATTAAATATATTTTTCCCTTTGTCCTTGGAGTCAAAAAATGTACTATTGTGAGTAGGTGTGAAAGACCCTTTGTCCTTGATGTCAAAGGGGGAGAGTGAGCAGGTGTGTTGCCATCAATGTTAAAGGGGGATATTGTTGGATTTTTTTTTCTTTGATGTCAACACTAGAGGATATTTGTGTAAGCAATTATATTGCCATCAATGCCAAACATGGAGATTGTTGGTAGTAATTGCCATTGATATCAACATTGATTGTTTGTTGTCATTGATGTCAATACTTGAGGATATTTGTATAAATTTTGTTGACAGTGGTTTGTGACAACACTTGGTGAATTTCTTATGGTTTTATTTTTTGTCATCACTTGAGAAGTAAGGAAGATTATCTTTTGGCATTGGTTGTCATTTTCGACAACATTCTATTTGGGCTAACATTGATACATAATAAGTTGTGCATAATGGGAATGGAATATGTATGGTTGCATGGACTAAAGGATAGGTTAGGGAGTGATATATTTGAAATTAATGTGGATGGTAATCTGAAATGATTGATAGACAATTGCTACAGGCGCATGCAGTAACAAGTCCCTTCTATAAGTTTGTCACCTTTAAGCATGATGCTACAGGTCCTTGTTGCTTGTGCCACTATCTTAGAAAATGAATGTTGCTGTTTATCACCTATGTAGTGTGTGCAAATGAAATATGTGAGGGAATTCTACCCGTAGAACATCAGTGGGTGAGCTATGTATCTCTTCTACTGATTCATTTTTTAGAACTTGTCTTTTTTGCTGGATTTTCAATTTTAGGTTCAAACTGTTGAATTAATGTAAGAAGTAAGTCATCCTTTTGCAATAGTTTCTTGTAAAGATTCAATATGTGTGTGTTAAATAGCAATGAGAACCCAACTTCATCAATTTTTTGTAGCTACACTTCTCCATTTGGAAACTTATTTTATCCCATTTGGCCCAAGCCATCTGGTTTGCAATTTCCCTTTGTAATCTTTGTATATGGAGTCATAAAGCAGAGTCTACTCACTTGCATTGAATTCCTTTGTCTTAATAAATTGATCATTGCAATGAATTCTTTGATTTTGGATAACTTCAGTGTGGTGTATGATTTCCATTATGATTTCATTTGGTGCATTTAGGTTGTGCAATCTCATTTCCTCTACTATTGAAAAATGCATTCCTAATGCGACTGATGTCCTCAATTTTTTATACTCAAATTCTATAAGAAATACTAATTTCTTTCCATACACTAGTTTAAATGGTGTAAATCTTATTGTGGTCTTCCAAGTTGTTCTATAATCCCAAACTGACTCAAGTAATTTGGATGCCCAATCTTTCCTATGAATTTGTATTGTCTTTGTGAGAATGTTTCCAATTTCCCTATTGGTTACTTCCACTTGCCCATTGGATTGAGGGTGGTAAGTGTAGAATTCCCATATCTGATCTCATACTCTTGAATCAATTTTGTGGTCAGATCTGATGTAAACTAGGGCCCTTGGTTTGTGACAATTTCTCTTGGAACTCCATAACTTGTGAATATGTCTTTATAGAAAAACTTTACCACATTCCCATCTCTTGCAAACTGTAAATCCTTAACCTCCACCCACTTTGTAAGGTAATCTATGCAGACCAGTATGTACTCTTTGTTGTTTGATGTTAGTGAAAGTGGGCCAATAAAGTCTACTCCCCATTTTTCAAATGGTTCTATTGCTAATCGTGGTTGCAATTGCATTTCATCTATTTTGTTGGCCTTCCCATTGTTTGACATCTATCACATCTTCTAGTTCACTTCATTGCATATTTATGAAGATTTGGCTAATAATAGCCAGTAGTCAAAATTTTAAGAGTTTTCCTCTTTGCTACAAAGTGTCCCCCACATGGTTCATCATGGCATGCTTTGAGGATATCATACACTTCATCTTCGTGGATGCATCTTATTATTATGTTGTATGGGCCTTTGTAGAATAAGTATCCAACTATCTAGGAGTAGGGAAGCTCTTGTGAACCAATTTCCTCTTTTCTCTTGGTGAGAAATGGGGTGGTGTCTTTCCTGCTACAAGATAGTTGGCAATATCTACATACCAAGGTGTATTCAGAGATAGAGAAAATAAATGCTCATATGAGAATGAATAATCAACATCTTCTTCTGATTTGGTCGGTAGTCTGGAGAGAAAATATACCACTAAATTTTATTTACCTAGCTTATCCACAATGGTAATGTCAAATTCTTGAAGCAACAGTAACCACCTGACAAGCCTACCACCAACCAATGGTTTTTTCATGAGATTCCTTATTGTTGTATGGTCAGTGTGTATAAACATTGAATTCCCTATAATATAATGTCTAAATTTTTTCATTGCATAAACGATTTCCAACATCTCTTTTTCTATCACTATATAATTGAGTTCTACCCCTTGTAGATTTTTGTTGATGTAATATATGGTATACTCTTTTTTTCCTTCATTCTGTCCAAGCACAAGTCCCATAGAAAAATTAGAAGAATTTGTATGGATATGGAAAGGTAAGCTCCAATTTGGTCCTCTCAAGATGGGGGTTTTAGTTAATGTTGCATTGAGTGCTTCAAAGGAATATTGACAAGTAGTTCTACACTTAAATTCTACATATTTTTATAGTAAAACAAATAGTGGGGCTGCAAGTTTGCTAAAGTCTTTAATGAATCTCCTATAATACCCAACATGTCCTAGGAAAGTTCTAACATATTTTTGTCTTTGAGGCACAGGGAGTGTTGATATCACCTCAATTTTGTTGGGGTCCACGTGAATTCCTTCATTTGACACAAAATGTCCCAATACAATCCCCTCAATCATCATCATAAATCATTTTTCATGTCTTAGGGATAGGTTATGTTCTTCACATCCTTTAAGTACCTTCTCCAAATTTCCAAGTGCTTCATCATATGTATTCCCATTAGTTGTGAAATCATCCACGTAAACCTCCATAGAATCATGTGCAAATTTTGAGAATATAGTCAATAATTCCATTTGGAAGGTGGATGGTGCATTACATAGCCCAAATGACACGACAAAATAAGCATATGTACCCCAAGGGCATGGGAAATTTGTCTTGTCCCAGACCTCTGGTGCTATCTTAATTTGATTGTAGCCACTAAATCCATCCAAAAAGGAAAAGTACTTGTTTGTTAATGAATCCATTACTTGGTCAATGAAGGGGAGTGGAAAGTGGTCCTTCCTAGTTGCAACATTCAATTCTTGGTAGCCTACACACACTCTCCATTTTCCTCCATTTTTAGGGACAATTACTAGAGGTGACACCCATGACTATCTAAGATGGGATAGATAAAGCCTGCATCAAGCATTTTTTGTAATTTTGATTTAACTATATCATGGACTATAGTGTTCATCCTCCTTTGGGGTTGTCTAACTAGTTTGAAACCATAATTGATATAAATCCTATGCATGCATAATGTCGGGTCTATCCCCTTTATGTCATGGTAATCCCATGCAAAGGCTTCTACATGTGCTTCTAGCACATTCATCAGTGAGGTTTGTTGTATGTTAGTTAATTAATTGTGAACATTTAATGTTTCACCTAACATTATCTCTAAAGTCAAGGATGTTGTTTGAATAGATGAAAGGTCAAGTCCTACTATGTTTGGAACACACTGGTCTGGTAACAAAGTATGGAAAAGTTAGGAAACTGACTCAAATGAATTGGAAAGGATCATATTTTGTAAAGGATTCTACACACATGTTAGACATTCATGATGTTGTAGGTCCCTACCATATTTGTTTTGCATGATGTTTTCAATCAGGTCATCTTCATCTTAGTTTTCTAATAAGGGGTTTTGTTCAATAGTCATCAAGATTTTCAAGGAGTATTGATCTTCCTCATCTAGAGTAGGGGAAATGGTTTGTTCTACATTTGCATGTGTAACACCCCACCACAAAACCCTAGAGGACAACTCACTTAACACTAAGAAAGCGGTAATTTTTTTTAAAGTACATTATACACAAGATTGCAAATGAAACAATAACTTGTTTTCTAATCTAAGTCCTTTAAGGTTCTGAGGTTACATTACTAGAATCCCATTAACGAAACTAGCAAGAACTGAAAGTCATTACATTAATTAAATTGCATCTACAATATGAAAGTACATCTAATCAACTCATTTAATTGAACAATCATTATGAAATAACCATAGATGTAACCAATAGAGATCATTTAGAATCAACCCACTTATCTAACATATACAATAACATCTTATAAATTTTCCATTACCTATAAGAGTTCAACATTCATTAACATCATTACATTTGGACATCAATTTCTCCTCATGTACATGTGAGGAGAGTACACTGAAAGTATAATACATGATACAATTGAATTGTAGTAGAATACAAATAAATGTGAAGATACTCCACATGAACTGGAACAAATACATAAGTCTTCATTACTGGGAGTAGTCATCATGGACATGAACAAAGTGAGGGAACCCAATTGAGTGCATGGCAGGATCCACCCAACCATGTGGAACCTTAAGGTCCACCTCACATTCTAGGAGATAATGATAAGGTCCCACCACCAAAGCAGAGAAGAAGATAGTAGCATGACACGAAAGGGATAACATGATTTCAACACACAAAAGTAACAAGAAAAACATAAAGAAACAACCGCTTCCAAAGGTACAAGAAAAAAAAGGGAAGAACAAAAAAGGTATACAAGGTTGCTATAGGGAGGAGTGTCATCACATATTTTTCTATGGGTTACCCTAGCCACCTCTATCGGCCACTAGACCCCCATATAAACTATGCGGGATCAACATACCTTCTAGTTGGACCAGGTAGATGATCTTGCCATTCCAGGCCTTCCCATTCATCTCAAGCCTAAACAAGCACTTGAGCCATGATTGAGGCATTATATTGATTAATGTGAACTGCCCTACCCCCTAATTCATTTTTAGGTTATCACTTGATTAAACTCTCAATGAGTTACCCTAGACTTGCCACTTTGTGTGCTAGACCCCCATTGAGAGCCACTCCCCCTACTAGCAAAAAAAGTCTCAACAGTCCACTAACTAGGTAAGCTAACTTGCATAACATATAAAGACACATGTATTATCACATAAAGCACAAAATGCGCAAACTCTCACAAAGTCTCCACATATAACAATTCCACAGTGCAAGACTAGAACCCACATAATCATAAATAAAGCATTCGCAAGGAACCAACATGAAAAGCCAACCATAAAGAAAAATCTATTTCCCCAACCTCTGGAAGTCTAAAAAATCACTAACACAATGGTTCCCCCATCAAAGTGGAAACAATAACATGATTTCACAATCAAAATCAACCTTAAAATCAAAGTAAAATCAATTGACAGGGCATCCAAGGGAGACCTCAATTTTCTCCTCACATGACACCCAACCACCAATTACTTAAAAAACTTATAATTTACCTAATAAAAAACTTTAACGAATTCAACAACCATTAATTAATGCTCTAATTCTTTTATCTAACCATATCTTTCAAAACAAGCAATCACAAAATCAACGTATATTATTAAATCAACTGTCAACAAGCATGAAGGAAAACAACATGTTTAACTAACCAACATGATAATATAAATCACTATCTCACAATTCCTTCATCCACTTAACTATTGAAATATAAATAAACAATTCAATCTATTTAACTTTTCACTATACTTATCTAGCATAACCAATTAGTTACCAAAGCATAATTATTTCTTTACTATAATCGTAACACATATATGTATATATATATATATTTATACTTGTGTATATGTGATTAAAAAGTGGAGTTTTCAATGCAATATGACAATATAATGTAGAACCTAAATGAATAATTTTACCCATATGTATTTACATACATATACTTATATAGATATATTAACAAATGCTAATTTTTACAATACCTATAGTATATAGATTCGAGTACCAAAATACCCAATAAGAAACAAATATCAAATACTATGCAAAAGAGGTAACCATTGGACAAAACTGAAATCCACATCGAATATCAATCTAAGGAGTCAAATATAAATCGCATGCCAGAGAGGCAATATAATTTTTCTTAACCAAACTTAGCTACTCACAAATCCTTCATTTCAACCAATGGTAAAAAATTCTAATTTCAACAAACCTTTAAATTATCTAATATAAATAAATCGATAATCCCTATTTAATTATTGAATTCCCAAGACCGAAATAAAATTTTCTAACATCATAATGTATACACAATTACTCATATATATATAACTAGCACTTGCGCCCGTGGGGGGTTCAAGGAAAACACCGATAGGAAAGTCAAGGTAATGGAAATTAAAAAAAATAACATTACATTGTCAAGTATATTTTTATTGGAAAAGGGAACTTTATTAATTTCCAAAATCAACCATACAAACAGCAAGCAAACCAATTGACAGAGTTGGGAGCCAATAAGAAGCATAATTGTAAATAGGTTTGAGTTTTGTTTGAGCCAACATTTGAGAAAATTGAAGCAGATTGACAAGTCTTCTTCATGAGCAACAAATAGCAAATAGCAGTGGAAGTGGTATGTATGGAGATATGATGTTCATGGCTGACATGTTACAACAGAGCAACAATGAATTCAAGAATTTAAAGATGCATGGATCTGATGGAACGGGTTATGAAGAGAGTTAAGTGGTACATATGGAGATATGATGTTCATGGCTAACATGTTATAGTAGAGCAACAATGAATTCAAGAATTTAAAGATGCATGGATCTGATGGAACAGGTTATGAAGAGAGTTAAGTGGTACGCATGGAGATATGATGTTCATGGCTGAAGATGCATAGATCTGATGGAACAGGTTATGAAGAGAGTTCATATTTGTGAACTGTAAAAAGGAAAGACCAACTGCCGCCAGAATAGACATAGCAACAGACCATATTTAGAGGCCACAAATGAACATCATGGGAAGTGGCTACTTTGTAAAGGAATTGACACTACTGTACTAAATTTGAACCTTTAATAGCAGTGTGATCAATGCTGTACTAAAATGGAACTTGTGATGTAGGAATTCACTGTGTTGGTAGCTCATCAAGTGTAGTTGTCCTTATAATATATGAAGGATGCTCGAGTTTAACCTGAAGTATGTACCTATCTCCTCTTTTGAAGTCTTGGAATTCGAAAGCATTGCAATAAAGTGTTGTTAGATGTGAAAATTTTCTACTTCTAAAGATGTTATGACATATGTAATTAAAGCAATTGTAAAAAGAAATCAAAAGATAATCAGTGCTGTACTAAAATGGAACTTGTGATGTAGGAATTGACTGTGTTGGTAGCTCATCAAGTGCAACTGTCCTTATAATATTTGTAGGATGCTCAAGTTTGACCTGAAGTATGTACCTATCTGCTCTTTTGAAGCCTTGGAATTCGAATGTATTGCAATAAAGTGTTGTTAGATGAGAAAATTTTCTACTTCTAAAGATGCTATGACATATGTAATTAAAGCAATTGTAAAAAGAAATCAAAAGATTGTTTGGATGAAGAGCTCAAACCTGGACTGGGTTCATCCTCAGTCTCCTCCTCTTTGTATCTACGAAAAAAAGAACCCCCACTAAAAAAGTTATTATTTATGAATTCCCTTCAAACTACAAGTATGTCATAGAAAATCAAGCGATTCCAATAGGAATCAGATAGCTCTTCTGTCACAAATCTGTATCCAATTTCATGTACCCTATATCTCTACAAAAGATTTAAATATACTCACAAAACCATAAATTTAAAATCTAGATGGGGAAAATCTAGCTCTAGCAGAGTGCCCTCTGCTGACAAAATGGCAAGTTAGTGCTTTTAAAATATTATTTTTCCATAAGTTGGAAAAGTTTGGAGGTTTTTTGTTGGATAAGCAGAGAACTTGACACCAAATTGTATTTGAAAAAGATAGCATGTTTTAAAGAAACGATTGGTTTTATAATTTGAAAGTTATACTTTTCTAAGCCAGTTTTTAGATTTACAACTTGCAATTTTTGTAACTTCCTGTGAAATTTTCCCTTCTAAAATATTTTGTAAAGCAAATCAGAGAAGACACCTGGAGAGGCAAATGGTTATCAATTATCCAAATAAATTTATCTTTTTGAAGAAATTTATAGAGATTTTTTTTCAATCATACTCCTTATCTAATTATCAGAACAAGTATGAATGTCTTTTTTCGACATGACTGAATGAATGGACCCTGCTTGCACATTTATTCTGAGGGTATGCATATTTGTGTCAGGTGTAAGTGTTTGAAATTTATGGTAAACTACTGTGAAAATTTGCTTTGAGATGGTTCTGAATTCCTTATGGAATAATGACAAAGGGCATTATTGTGTCTTATTTTTGTCATGTTTTTTTGCTATTTCAAGCACCCGAGATTGATGTCACTGAAAAGATTTTGTGTCATAGCCTGTTATTTGGTCTCATTTATGGGGAAATGGTGTCTCCAGTTTCATTCTTTTTATTATAGATAATATTATCAATTACTGTCTTGGATGAACATCTGATTGTAAGCAAACTTCCTCTCCATTGAATATAGCTTCAAATGCAACAATGGAAGGATCAGCTACAGAATATACAAATTTTCTGTATCCTTGCAAGTGATCCTCTTTAAATGGTTCAAAAATTTTAAAAATTGATAGTGAGGTTTCTGAGTAAGGCATTCGGATTTTTTGAGAATCAAGAATGGAATTTCAATTCTTTCTCAAGACAATCCCTGGTAAAGTACTCCCCACTGTAATTCAGCTGAGGCAACACAATAGAATTGGGTTCTTCCTCCTCATCTTCTTTGGTTGCATGTGGATGAATGCAGGGGAAGTGTGGCATGTGTATATGAATCTTCCTTCTAGGCATGTGTAAGAAGACTGGATTAGCAGGAATATTGCTATAGGAGAACTCATATTCTTTAAGCCCAAATCCCCCATGGTTGTTGTCCCTGGAATGATGGAGCATGAGACTCCCCAAGCTTTTTCCACACTTTCCTTATCATGAAAAAGATAAGCACAAAATGAATTTACTGAAGGGCTTAAAGCATGTAACCATATAACTACGCTTTGAACTGACAATTTAATTAAGTGTTAAAATAGTGATTTGATTTCTTTCTTCTGCATGAAGAAGATAGACAGATGTTGAAAGAAAAATTATTCAAGCCTACCATCTCCATTTATACATCACCGATAAGCCATAGTTTTGGTATCACCATCTTAGTATTTATACACATATAATTTGGCTAAGAATTCTACTCAATCAAAAGACCATTAAAGATTCTAAAGAATGAACCTAACTGACTGGTTAAAACTTGACATCTTTTAACTTTTACTGAAATCCATTAAATATGATATTTTCACAGCAAAGGAATACTACAAGGACTATTGTACCTATCGAAATTACTTCCAAAAGCATAGAGATCATGTGTCAATAGTAGCAAGATTACTTCAAGCCTAAAATAATGATCTAACATTTTTAAGCAAACATGATGGAAATCAACAAAACCCCACCCCATGCCAGCTGACTATCATACACTTATTATCTTTAAGGGTTTAGAGGTATAAAGACTAAAAATATATGTTCATTAAAAGGTTTTGAGTCCCTCCAAAATGAGGCTTACACAAGGTTTTATCTAGCGCTCGGTGCTCAAAGGAAAAGAACCATAACCCAAGTAGAAATGCAATGATGCAATGCTAACTGCACTCATGGTGGTTAGCAGAGCAGGTTGTTATAATGTTGAAGCCCGAATGAGATGAAGGTGCATATTTTAGAGTGATGAATGATATGTATGATTATTGCAGACATTCTCAAATCGATAATAAAAAATCAATCTATTTCAATAGAGGAGAGATGAAGTACATATTACAATATTCAAGCACAAAATACTACAAATGAAACTAGCTACAATGAAAAATACAACATAAATCCAAAGCTATAATTTCACAGCATTGCCCTAGCCTCAGTGATCTAACTCTAAGATTCTACATGTTTATTACTATTGCAGGTCTAGGGTATCTAGGTTCTTATAAAGGGCTTAAAGCATTGAGACTAAATTCCACTTAGAAAGAGGGCAAAAAAAGGGCAATGAGGAATCAGAAAAGGCATGAACAAGAGGCATAAATCTTACCTGTTCAAACAAGAACCAGTGCTAGTGCAGAGCTTTTGAACTTTGAAGGCTTTCAAGGGTAGAGTCGGAGCATTTATGAAAGTTGGAGGTGGTGATCTTAGGGCGGGCAGGGAATGTAGCCAGAAGACTTGTTTTCTCTTGAGATGAGAAATCACTATTTGTGACTTGCATTGTGCCTAGTGGAAGAAAAGGAGAGCCATGGATGGCATGCAACACCTATGCCCTGCGTTTGATAGTTGCTGAATTCTTCAGGTTGGTGAAGGTTTGAGCCACATTTCCAAAGGCATTATGATCTTGCCCAGTCATCGATAGGTTTGTAGTAAACTAGACACTGCTTGACGGCGGGCGTTCTTGTTTCAGGCGTGAGACAAGTTTTCAGGCGAACAGTGCACTGGGGATCCCAGAGGTAAAGCCTATCAGCTAATTATGTGGATATATTATAACCATAACACAAATTACACATACATAAATAGACAAACATTTACATTTACATGTATATATATAAAATTTACTGATAAGTATAAGCGCATATATAGCACTTAGCGAAGTAAATAATTTTGGATTAAGAGAATGCAACACATAAAGACAAAGGAGTTAATAGTTCATAAGTGCCTCTCTTTTTCAAAATCCAGGTGCATGAGTTTATAAGCGGTGGTCTAACAAATAATGACAAACCAACATAGATCATATTAAAGGGCGAATAATATGAAATATGTGTAGCGCATGATTAAGGCATGAATGCTATGCATAAGAAAAGAAAGAACAACTCTAAGGCTATATAGCCAAATACAATGAATAGAAATATTGTAAACTTCCAAAACTAACAGTTAAGCCAAAGAAAGTATGTGAACTCACTGTTGGAGAGATTCAACATGGAAAATTATAGATAGTTAGTTGTTCCTGTGATGTAGGAGACAAATATTTTTATGAATGATTGTCCAAAATCTCCCACTAAGATGGAGGGCATGAGCAAAGTACCATATGTGAGTGTTGTTGATAGTTTGATGTGTGCTATGGTGTGTAGTTGAATAGACATAGCCCAAGTAGTGGGAGTCCTTAGTTATTTTATGGTTAATCTTGGACGGATACATTGGGATTCAATTAAGAGGGTGTTTAGATATTTATGGGGAACTTCTAAGTATGCCTTGTGTTTTCATGGTCATCCTATTAGACCTCAAAATTCTATTAGTATTGATGGATATGTGGATTTAGATTGGGAAGGTGACTTTGAAAATAGAATATCCACTAGTGGTTACATGTTTATGATGTTTGGTGGTGCAATCAGTTAGATGAGTAAGCGACAAGATGTAGTCGATTTGTACACAACAAAAGAAGAGTACATGGAAGCCACTCATGCTTGTAAGGAAGCCATTTTGATTAAGATATTGTATTTTGATATTAGTTTAGATGCAAGACAAAATACTATTTGTTGCGACAGTTAGAGTGCCATTTTATTAGCAAAGAATCCTACCTTCCATGCTAGAACAAAGCACATCAATGTTTAGTATCATTTTGTTCGTGATATGGTATAATATGGAAAGGTGAATTTAGAGAAGGTTGACACTTTGAAAAATGTTGAAAATGCATTGAAAAACTAGTGAGCACAAATAAGTTCAAGTGGTGTTTCAATTCCATGGGCCTTGGGGCCCCGAGTAGATGATTTTGAATGACTCTTGGTAGGTCTTCGGCAAGTGGGAGAATGTTGGGATTAAGGTGTCTCAACCTTAGAGTCCTAATGTGATTAATTTAATGTATTATTATATTTATTTGTATTATTTAATTGCTTATACTCTCATGTCATCAGTTGGGACCCACCGGCTAGGTGGCATCCCAAGTGGAGATAGGCATCCAAACTTGGAATCTTTGACTTATAAATTTTTTATGACGCGTCATAAGGAATCTTTTGTTAGAGTAAAGTAATTAATTAACTTTACTCTCCTCTTAAGATTTCGCCTTGCACACATATTAGTCATTTAATAATTAATATTAATTATTAAATGCACTCTCCTTTAGGGTTAGGTTTTCCTTTTAGGTTTTGATCTCCTTTTATAAGGATCGATCTCTTGTATTTGCTTAATGCACTATTCATTTTTCTGGAATACATCTTGCACATTGTGAGAGCCAAACCCTTGTCTTGATCTCTCTCTTTCTTTGTGACAAGTCTTTTGCATGCAGGTATTGATCGGGTTCTGTGGATTTGTATTTCTCAAATCCTACATCTTTGTGCATGGAGAAATTTGGCACCCAATTTGGGTTATGACAAGTTGTAAGAATCAAATATTTTAGGCTATGACGATTCTATGATGGATCTTATAGTAGATTTATGACGTATTTTATGAAAGTTATAAGGCATCTATCATAGGCCATTATTAGAATATTTTGGGTGCCCAAGCTTGAGGACTCATCAGAGAGTCTGTTTTGGTGGGATTTCTTGAGAAAAAACTAAAACCTTTCCATGTAGTCTTCCAAGGATTTATCTTCATTTTGTGACATTCAAAAGATGCCATCCCTCTTTCTTTCTATGCCTCTGTAGTAATCTTGGTAATTTTCTAGGAACTTTGTCTTCATGTTATTCTAATTTGGAACATCTGTTCCCAAACCCATAAACCATTTTAGAGTAGCATCCTTTAGTGTTGATGAAATCTTTTTGAACCTTTGTGCATTTGTGGTATAGTCATAACTTCTACATAGCACACAAAACTCCAAAAGGAAGGTAACTGGATCCTCCGTGACCAACCCATAGAAGACATGTAATGTTGAAGGAGGTATGTTCTTCAAAGAAGTTTCTCTCTCCTAGTTGGCAATGGGGAAATTAAAAGTTACATGCTTTGGTGGGCCTTGCACTGCTGCATCAACCATGATGTTGATGTGTGTGTGGGAAGTATTCTTATGTCTAGTGTAGGTACTAGTGTCAAGGATGATTCTTCTTCAAGAATACCCTTGCTCTATTATCTTTCTCCACCAATATCCTCTATAAATTTGTTTGATGTGGGGAGAAATATTCCTAAAGCATCTTGTTACCTCTGTATACAATGATTATGACTCTTTGGATCAACGGTTCCTACACAATGTTAGTAAAGCAATTTTGTGTTGATGACTAAAACCTAATTACCCTAATACTAAAATAAAAACACTAAAATATGAAAGCTTAAAATTACATAGGAGAATTTTGAATTTAACACCATCCCCAACAATGATGCCAAAAATGTAAGGCCTTTCTAATGTTCAATCAACTTGGTGTTTATGAGTGGAAACTCAATTCAAAGGACATGTTCCTAATTGAATAGTTCATTGAACCCTCACAAATTATTTATTTAATTATGAACCAAGAATTCATACGATTTTGATGATGGTGGCACTGTATGTGCATTCATGGACTCTACATGACCTATATAAGTGAGTATAGGTGGTTTACACTTGTACAAAAAATAGTAAAGGCTGGAAAATGAAAATAAAGCATTGAATTGTAAAATATGGGAAATAACATAATTTGTTGCTTATGTTATGGGTACCTTCAGCTTAATACTGTAACTGCTAACTACTAAGAATTAACTTTACAACTAATTGTTACTGTATGTATGCAAAAATGGTTTGAGCATCATATTAATTAAATAATTTCTATTTGATTAATATTCTAATTTTCCTCTACTATTATAAATAAATTGTAAAATGTATTTATATGGTTCATATTCTAATTCTTCTTTTCCGAAATTCACTTTCTTTCTAAAATTAATTAAATGGACAAATTAAATAAATTTGTTATTTAATTGGTTTCTCCTTTCCCTCTTAAATTTGAATTTTTAAATTCAAATTGGCATATTCTTCTAAAATTGGTTAAAATGCACAAATGAATTAATTTGGCATCTTGCTAATTCACCATCTTCTTTTAAATTTAATTTTTATTCAATTTAAGCACATTTCTACATATTTCTTCTAACCACCTCCAACTCACCTGCCACCTCATCATGTGTCTCACAAAATGAATTTTTATAAATTGGAAAATATAAAATATTTTCAACAAATTTGCAACCAATTCGGAACTAATTGAGACACGTGGCTCCTCCTCTGTGATTCCCTTTAACACTTGGCAATTTTTCTTGTTGAAGGGAAGCATCTCCTTGATTCCCTCTAACCTCCTGATGCTCTGTCGTTGATATCGCAAGATCAAAATCTCGACTGTCCATTGTTGCCACATCACCTTAAGCCTTAGAAAATCTATAAATACAACCCTTTGCTACAAATTTTCAACAAGGAAGATTTGGAAAAGCTTATACTACTGAATTTTAGTGCATTTGTGAGAGAATTTGGAGAGCATTTTAGTTTAGTTTTGCATTTTAGCTCATTTTTAGTGTTATAATGGAAATTTAATTTTGATAGTTTAGTTCATTCCATCTTTCATTCAACATTTACATTAGATCATCCTCATCAGTCTCAACATCTAGATTTTAGTATTATTCCATTATAGAATCATTTAGTTTGTAAGCATCAAATATCAAAAATCCAAAAACATAGGCATGTATACTTCTATTTTAGCATCTCGTAGCTTAAGTTGTCAATATTTGCAAGTTAATGTGTAGGATAATAAGATCTGAGAGGATGATTTTTCAAGATTCCTTGGGCTTAGAGAACCATGAGATAAATTAAGGGGATAATCGTAGTTTTTATTTCCATCATTTTGATTTCCTTTTAAGTAATGCATTTCATGAAGGTGTGTTATACTGACATTGTAGGACATATTTTACACCACACATAAATTGGCATCCACTGTGGGGCCTGGCCCTATGATTTAATCAATCTTCTACTGAGTTTTATTTTGCAGGTTCCGTCAAAATATTCGAAACGATGCATCCAAATTTTTCTGCAGTGCATCTGGCTCCTGTTTCGACACATCTGGTTACCTGTTTCGATGCATCTGGCTATTCTTTCAATGCATCTGACTCCTATTCCAATGCATTTGGTGTTTCCTTCAGCGCATTTAGACTCTGTTTCAGAGCATCAGGGAGTTTAAATCTAAATTCTATAATTTTTAGTTTCGGTGCACTCAGTTTATATTTTAGTGCATTCAATTATTCTTTCAGCGCATTTAGTAGTTTAGCGCATCCGGTCTGAATTTTAGTGCATTCGGTCTCTGTAATGGTGCATTCAATTTTTATTGTCAAATTTCTAGATTCTCGAAATGGATTCTGTATTTTTTTGTTTTCAGGAACCTTTTACGCTGCCAAAGACTTTGTAGAAACACTTAAAATAGCATTGTCAAAGACAAAAAGTTGAAACTACTAACGATTGGCTACAGGGTTGAATCTAGTTGTTATTTTTTCTTTGATTAAGATAGGAATCTAGCATAACTAGGGAGTTTAAATTTACACCATGCTTGCTATGTCTAGAATGGTGAGTGAGTATGCTCTCCCCTTAATTGGGTGATCAAAAAGCTAGACCCATTCATTTTATTTACATTTTTAACCTTAAAGGGCCTACCTCCCCACTTCAAAAGGAGGGAACGACCCAATCGGTAACACGCTCTAAGCCGAGCGACTTCCAGCTGGGATATAAATGTGGGCTCTCAAGGAAAGTTTGAGTATCACGATCATCATTTCGACAAGAAGGGAAAAAATGGTCTCTTGCTGAATGGATGGTGCCCCATGAATAGAAAGTCCTTACTAAAACCCCTTTGTTGTAGTTTGCCCAAAATTACCCTATCTATTCTTTGGTGCAACAATAGTCGTTGTGAAGGCACCCACATTTTTGCAATTTTTAGTAGAAATGATCAAATTGCCATGGGAGATTCATGGGAGTTGGAAGCTTGGTTGGCCTAAGAAGTGAGTGCATTGTAAGGGGGAGCCCGTGCAACCAAGCTTCTGAATTCATTCGCTAAGAATATGTGATTGGAGTAAGATCTGCATGGGATCCAAAAGAATACAATCTTACACAACCTAGGAAACGTGCTTGTTTGATGTGTTTTACCAATGTATTTTTAAACCAATTTCGAAAGAAAACATCACACAAACATATTCAATCACTGATTTAGAAGAAAATCCAACTTAATTAGTCCAAATTCACTGTCAAAAATCAAAAAATTCTTTCAAACTGTTGGAAACCAAAAAAAACTTCCCAGTTCAACGCATCTTGCCTCTATTTCGATGCATTCAGCCCATTCTGCAACACATTCATTTTTCATTTCAGCGCATCCCACTTATATTCCTAGCATATGCTCTTTCAACGCATCCTGCCTCTGTTTCAGCGCATTCATCCCATTCTCCAACGCATCCACACCCTGTTCTAGCACATCCCAAACTTGCTACAATGCATCTGAACCATTCCTTAGTGTATCTAAGTTTCAACGCATTTGGACCTTGTTTTAGCGCATTTGGTGACTTTTCAAACAAAAACCTAAATTTGACCTCTTTTTTTCCAATTGGCATCTTGTTTAGATTTTCCTTCTCAAACAACATATTTTCATTGTCCTAAGGTTTATGTTGAGGGATTGGAAATCAACTAAATTCATCAAGAAACCCCTTACCAAAATAATTAAGAAACCAAAGAAACACCTTGGCTATAAGAAAATTTTGATGAAAAGATGCTTTTTGTATCAAAGTAGGAAATTCTTGCTTGATTATCGAACCTTCATCATAGGTATCAAGAATTTGATAGAGGATATACCGATGATTTTTCTCTAGAGCATTTATCCTCACAAGCTTATTATCAATGAAGAGCTCTCTCCGAAAGACACAATCATATTCAACCCATTCGTCATTCCTTCATTCCTCAACTAGCAATCCAATAATCTAACCGCCCAAATCAATTCATACAATAAAAGCATCATAGCCTCAAACTTGTTGAAAATTTCATTTTCAAGTGAAAATCTCTCATCTAATCATTGATCAAAAATCTCAAAGTGCCTTCCTTATCACATCAATTTTTGATTTAGCAACTATATTTCACCATCAAGATTTATCATCCTTCAACAGGATTCGTCATCCTTTATCCCGAAATAAAGCTTTCTCAACCAGACTTTAACCAATTCTTTTGGCACTCCACAAACTTTGGTCAAATGTTTAGAAAATTTTCATCACTTGTATGCCCATCTTAACAAGGTTGCAAAAGCAAAAACTAGAGCAAAAGAAAATTGAAAACCAAACAATTGAAAACCAAGAAACCATGGCGGAAAGAGAAAAAAATCCATTTTTTGGAACTCACTCGGATGAGGTTGAAGAGATAACAGAAGAAACAATAGAGCAAGCCCAACAAGACCCAAATTTCAATAAGTTCATGGAAAATATTTTTGAGAAAGGAGAGAAATAGCTTTTAATGTTGGCAAATAGAGGAGTCAAATTACCTGACTATTTTGATATCACAAAATTACAAAAGACTCCCAAGAAAATAGAAACTGAAATACCCACTGAAACAAGAAAAGAAACAAAGACCAATGATCCCATGGATGCTTTGACACAAAAAATACAAGCCCTTCAACAAAAAATGCGTAACATGCAAACGGGGGCCACTAAGAGGTTATATACAAGACATATTCTCCTACCCATTTGATCAAAGTGTTAACATGATACCATTCCCCAAACATTGTGAATTTCCAAAATATGACAATTACAATGGGAAAACTAATCCGATAGATCATGTAAGGGAATTCTGAATGATGAGTCTTGATTTTTTTTATGAGGACACTTATCTAATGAGGTTATTCCCATGTAGTTTAGGAGGACAGTGTATGCAGTGGTTTTCACAACTACCTTCGGGAATTAAAATTTTTGAAGAATTGGTTAACAAGTTTATCACGCAGTATTCGTATAATATCCAACATGAAATTACAATGAAATACCTTTGCAACATTAAACAGAAGAAAGGGGAATCATTCCTTATATTCTTACAAAGATCGAGGAGGTTATTTGCAAGGTACCCCTGACCCATATTGGAAAAAGAAAAGATAGAGGTGTTCATTGATAACTTGAATGATGAAATGAGCTATAGGCTCGAATTACAATGTCCTCCAAATTTTGAGAAATTGATCGAAAATGGAATCAAGATTGAGGAGGCTTTGGTCAAATGAGGGATTCTAAAAATCTATAACGAAAACAACTCGTCAAATTCCCCCAACAATGATAAATCAAAGTTTTGGAAAAAGTAAAAAAATAATGACAATGATACCCTTACTGAAACATGCAATGCTAAAACGGTCTTCAATTTGTCAGGAAATTCCTCGGATACCAATAAAAAGATCACCCAAATGGCTAACCAAACCAACAATCAAAATGCTAACCTAGGAAATAATGAAAATAATCAAACATCATTGTCCAAGACCCTACCCTATCAAACATCAAACAACCATAGAAAGTTTACGCCTTTGGGTCAATCATATGAATCTGCCCTGAGGGAACTTATTGCCAAAAATCTCATCATTTTACCTGACACGTGAGGTTTTGAACCCAAAGTAAAATCATCATGGTGGAATGAAGCCCATTATTGTGAATTTCATCAATGTAAAGGTCACCTCACCAATAGTTGCATGCAACTGAAGCATAAAATACAAGATTTGATTGACAACAAAATCATATGGATCGAGGAGCCTCAAACTAACGTTGATCATGGGGGCCCCGCTCCTCTACGTTTGAACTTCCTGCTCCTTTGTGTTTGAACTTCCTCCGTGCATGGTGGAATCTATCTTGGGGGTACCCAACAGTCCCCCTCTACCCCCCCTAACACGTGCTCCTCTCTTTTGGGCCCGTGTGTGTCAGGTACCACCCCTATGGGGACAACGCTTTCACCTACGGGATTTTCGAAGATTCTAGTGGTTCAGGACGAATCTTTTGTGCCGGTGGTAGAGATCTCTCTGATTGTTGGTTGGAAGGATGTGCTTTCCAATAGCAAACAAGTCTCCTCCTTGTTTCCTCCTTTACCTAAGGTTGTCATGGCTTCTGGGATAGAGTTTAACATTCCTGATTCGATTTAGGACATGATTCTCTCCTCCATGGATAATGTTGTAGTGGGTAGATTTCTTTCTTTCTGCCCAACAGTGGATATGGTTCGGAAATCGGTAGCGGAAAAATGGCGCCTTAAGGGTAGTGTGCAAATTTGTGCTATGGCTAGTGGTATTTTCCTATTTAGATTCATGATTGTAGAGGACTTGGTGGTGACTCTGTCATTGGGTCTATGGGTATATGGGAAACATAGCCTGGCTATGTGTCGTTGGAAACCGGGTTTCGACCCTACTACAGATCTGAATAAGTTGGCTCCAATTTGGGTGTGGCTTCTGGGCTTACCTCTGGAGTATTGGGATGAAGTCATTTTTAAAGGTATTGGGGATTCATTGGTTCAATTTGTCACCACTGACTCTATTACAAAGTCGAAATCTAGGTTAGTCTTTGCTAGATTATGTGTTAATATTTGTGTTGATAAAGTCCTTCTGAACACTATAAAGTTGTGCTCTAAGTTTGGTTGCTGGATACAACAAGTATGTTATGAGAATGCTATGGTGTAATGTCAGAAGTGTGATAAAGCTGGGCATTTGATTTATGACCGTAAATATGCCTTCATTCATGAGGATAAGGTTAACGGTACTGTGGAAAATCTCACTCCTCCATCTGGAAATGATCCCCGTCCATCAGAAGACTCTAGGATTATTCCCTCGAGTGCTACTCATTCACATGAGGAACCTCCGCTATCACCCACATTTTTCAATCCACCTACTGGACTAGTTGACCCTAGTGCTTTATTGGAGTCTGTTGTTAAACCCATGTCTATCCATATGACTCAGGACCCTGGCTCTTCGACTACTGATCCTCTGTTCGCGGTGGTCTTTGTGGGGACTTGTGAGACAATGATTGAGGATGGTGAAATCTGGGAGGAAGAGAGCTCTGGTATGGTTGATGAATCTACAGAATGTCTGGGGAGCTTGAAGCTTGAGAAAACTATAGAAGAAGGGATATGGACAACGCCAAAGAAAAAAGGAAGGAAGAAGAAGACAGATGTGGGAGGTGACTCCAAGCCAGGGAGACCTTCTCAGAGCAACACTAGGATGAGAGAAATGACAAATGAGATTGCCCTGGGAAAGCAGAGGACATTGGATGTGTCCTCAAAAAAAGGTTAGAAATGAGAGTTATTTCATGGAATGTTCATGGGCTCAATAGCTCCCACAAACAACGTGCTTTGAAGGACTATGTCTTGGAACATAAGATTGATGTGTGCCTACTACAAGAAACCAAAATGATGAAAGTTAATTTTGATAAAACTGCTAAATTTATTTGGCCAATCGTTGCTTATGTCTACAGTGATGCTGAGGGTGCTTCGAGGGGTCTGGCTATGCTTTGGAACCCATCTAAATTTCGGGGCTCCAAATTATTCCATTGTAAAAATAGTGTGGGAGCCTCATTTATTTACCTTGGTGAATCCTAGTTTATAATCAATATTTACACTCCAAATCAGAGGAATGCGAGGAGTACTTTGTGGCATGACATTGCGGTTAAAATAAATCTGAATAGGGGAGGCCGTTGGCTAGTTGTTGGAGATTTTAACTCTCCCCTTTTTTCGTCGAAAAAAAAGTGGTAGCCTTTTGGATTACTCTGATAGCATGGCTGACCTAGCCAATTTTTTGAATTCTTTAGGTTTAATTGATATTGAGCTCATGGGCCAAAAATTCACTTGGTCTAATAGACGCGCTGGTAAAAACCTGATTTAGGTCCGGCTAGACCACTTCCTCTGCTCTCCACACTGGACTAATGTTTTAGATGCCAATTTAATAACCCTACCGAGGATGGTCTCTGACCATAACCCCATTTTGTTGACCACCAATTTTTGCCTTGCTGTGGGTCCCTTTCCCTTCTTGTTTGAGATAATGTGGAACTCTCATCCTGATTTCAAAATTAAAATTGTTGGATGGTGGAATATTCCTGTCCATGGCTCCCCCATGTATAGGATTTTATTCAAACTTAAACATATAAAAAACATGGTCAAAGGATGGAACAAGAATGTGTTTGGTGATGTGTTTCACTAAATAAATTTGTTAGAAGGAGAGTTGAGGACCTTACAAAAGAAAATGGAGGAGGGAGATGATAGTCAACGAACTCACAACTAGGAATGGGGAACCAGGATGGAATGGGAATGGGTGCTAAAAAATGAGGAAGTCTTTTGGAAGCAAAAATCAAGAGTCCAATGGTTGAAGGAAGGTGATAGGAATACCTCCTTCTTTCATGTTTCAGCCATCAAGCATAGGAAAATGAATCAAATTTCTAAGCTAACTAATGCTTCTGGGGTGGTGATTTTGAATCATGCTCAGATTGACCTTTGTGTTGTTAACTATTTTCAGGAGGCTTATTCGGCCCCAGCTGAGGCGCCTAATCCTACCTTGGACAGTGCGATTCTCAACCATCTTCTTACCAAAATTTCTCAGGAAGATAATATGGGGATTCTCAGCACTGTTTCTATGGAAGAAGTTCATCTGGATACCTTTAGCATGGGGGCTTTCAAAGCCCTGGGGCCTGATGGTTTTCCTCTTACCTTCTTTCAGATTTTCTGGGATATTGTGGGTGGGGACCTTGTGCTTGTGGCTAGGGACTTCTTCAAATTGGGTAAAATCCTCAAACAATTGAACCACACCTTCATCGCCCTTATCCCCAAGATTAGCGAGCCTCAATCCATGACTGATTTTCAACCCATTAGCCTTTGTAACACCTTCTATAAGATCATTTCTAAGATTTTAGTGAACCATATCAAACCTCTTCTGGATAAAATCATTAGTCCTACTCAAAAGGGTTTTGTCCTTGGGCGACATATTCTTGATGCTACTTTGACTACCCATGAACTGCTCCATTCCATGGATAGATGTAATTATGCGAGGATGGCTCTCAAGCTAGACATCTCCAAAGCTTATGATAAAGTGTTATGGCATTTCATCTCGAAGGTCTTGCTAAGTTTGGTTTCAACAATTTGGTCATCAAACTCATTATGGAATTTGTTAATACTGTAAAGTATTATGTTATTGTTAATGGACCCCCCTTTGGGTTCTTCTCTGCTGGAAGAGGGATCAGACAAGGCAACCCCCTATCTCCCTATCTTTTCATAATGATGACTAATGTGCTCAGTAGGAACTTCACTGGTTTGCTGTCAGAGGGCTCCATTATGGGCATTAGAGCGGCTTCCTCCTTGGATCCGATTTTTGTGCAAAATTTTGTGGATGACACTTTTCTCTTTGGCAAAGCCTCTATGGTGGAAGCCAGGAAATGGAAAGCTTTCCTCAAAAATTGTGCCTTGTGTTATGGTCAAAGCATCAATTTCAATAAAAGAATGATCTATTTCTTTAACTGCATGCCTAATTTTCAATCCAGGGTGACTGTGGTACTGGGATGTGTCGGTGGTTCTCTTATGTCAGTTTACCTTGGGCTCCCCCTCATGGTTACAGAGGTCACCACTGAATTATGGAACTCGATTCTAGATAGGATTCAAAGGAAATTGGCTGGGTGGAAGGGCTCCATCCTAAGCCATGCTGAAAAACTCCAACTACTCACAATGGCCCTCCAAGGTATCCCCACTTACTTCCTCTCCATTTTTGAGATGCCTAAGTACATTGCTGATAAGTTTGAAAAAATCCAAAAGAATTTCCTCTTGTCTAGGACTGAGGAGAAGAAGAAACTTGCTTTGGTGAAATGGGAAAAGGTCTGCCAGGCCAAAAATTGTGGTGGGCTAGGAGTCAAGACAATTGTCAACTCTAACAGGGCTCTGATGGCCAAGGTTGGTTGGGATCAATTAAGAAACACTAAGGATTGGTGTAAAATTCTGAATTCCAAATATCTTCAGGATAATCCTTTGATCAATTATCTCTCGAAGTCTCACCCCCAAGGCTCCTTAGTCTGAAGGAACATTTGCAACACACAAGGCCTGTTAAGGAAATGGATTAAATGGAAAATGGGAAATGAAAAAAAAATAAGATTCTTGGAAGATATGTGGCTAATTGACACCCCTCTGGCTTGCTCTGACTTTAGGACTATTATGGGATTGGCCCAGAGATTCTTTGGCATCCATATCAGTGATTATGTTTCAAGACCTCCTGGAGCTAGGAATTGGAAAGACCTTATCCTCTTCTGCCCCCAGTCTCAAGACCTTTGCTGTCTGGCTCGGTCCCTTCAGGTGATTCTCTCTAGCACCAGGTTTCCCTCCTATGATAGAGAAAATGAGTTTTTTTGGACCTTTGACAAGCAAAGGGATCTCTCTGTGAGGTCGGCATACAAACTACTGACAAACCAAAAGACTGTTGAGGAACCCTGGAAGAAGATTTGGAATCGCCACATGATCCCTAAAATTAATTTCTTCTGGTGGATGACCTACCATAATAGGATTCTTACTCAGGACAATTTGAGGAAACGGGGTTTTTTTATCCCCAATAGATGTTTACTTTGTAAGAATGAGGAGGAAACTGTCAGTCACCTATTGTTACACTGCTCGTTTGCTGCTAAAGTTTGGGGGCTGGCTTTTGAGAAATTTGATGTCTCTTGGGTTATGAGCAAGGATCTCTTATCATTCATTCTAGGTTGGTATGGTCCCTATTCCCACCCTCTACCTGGTGAAATTTGGAATTAGGTCCCTCCTATCTTGGGTTGGTGTCTGTGGAAGGAGAGGAATAACAAGGTTTTTAGGAATGTTGAGAGGAGCCCTAAGGATGTTTTTGGCATTGATGCTTAGCTCATTGAGGAGAATATCTCCCTCTTTAATGGGAAAATTTTAGAGGTGGGGCCATTGGATTTTGAAATCAAAATGACCAAGTCTTGGCATTAGGGATTAGAGGCTAACTCTTTTGCAAACTCGAAATTCTTATCTAGGAAAAATACCAAATGGGAGCCTCCGGATAGAGGCTGGTTTAAAATCAATTTTTATGGGGCTGCTAAGGGAAATCTAGGCAAGGCAAGTATAAGGGGAGTGATTAGAGATCCTGGGGGGGATATGGTTGCGGGATTTGCTAGAGGTATTGGGTTCCAGTCTTCTATAATGGTGGAAGCTCATGTGTTGCTCATGGGCCTCAAAGTTGCTGTCTCTCTGGGGATTGCTAATCTCCACATCGAAGGAGATTCAAAGTCCATTACGGATGCTGTGAATAAAGATAGACTAATTGGCTGGAATACCAAGGATATTTTATTGGATTCCAGGTTCCTTTTATCCAAATTTAGGGATAAAAAGGTGACACATATTTTTAGAGAAGGTAACCAAGTGGCAGATGCCTTGGCTAATCTTGGCTCTGGTTGGGTCCTGCTAAATGTTGGAGGAGAATGGAAAGGTTACCACAAAAAATTCAAGCTATCATCTTGAGGGAACAAAGCAACCAATTAACACAATGATTTTAAAACTATGGATGACAGGTATTGTTTGGGGAGTCCACCTGATTTCTTTGGGGGTCTGGTGGATGAGTGTTAACACTGAGGTGGCTTACAGGTGGAGGGAATCTAACTTTTTGACTCATTACAGGCTTAGAGATTTCCATGTGTGGGGCATAGACTAGTGGATTCACTTGTCTATCCTTTGGACTTGACGGATGGGTTTGATTACTAAGGTGGCTGACAGTTGGTGGGGTTTAAATTTTAAGGCTGGCAATATGGAAAAAAAAGGTGGCTTGATGAAGGAAAGAAGGAAGGACATGACTTCAATGAATTCGAGGAGTCGTACCATGTAATCTCTCCTCTAGGGGATCGTGCGATATCTTGTTATATCTCATATGTTTGAGAGTTTTATTAATGATTTGACTCTTCATTATGAAAGAAATCCTTCTTCTAGTGTCTTCGTGCTAGCTAGTTTACCGCATGTCTCTAATTACACCCTTGGGAATGTTTCTATATTTAGCCATACGACCCTTTTGCCTTGTTTTTTGCGGATTTTATCCAAGCTGAAGGAAACCTGCATGACCGCCATTTCCTACCTTGGTGGCCGCAATCTTCCCAAGATCCTCATTAACTCCATTGTCAAGTCACCCTGTGGTGATTTTACTTTCCATGCATGTGACCTGTATGCTAGCGTTATTAACCATCGTTGTATCCCTTGCCTAAATGAATACAATGTGATAATTATCCGTTATCCTCCTGGCTTATGTATTTAGTATCTTTTGCAAACTCTTGGGATTTCTGTGCAGGTTGGAAAAATGGGTGGTGAGCGGGTGAGGACTGAGCCAAATAACTGTGAGGAATTCCAAAACAATCCTTTAGTTTGGCACATCTGCATGGAAGGTGGCATTGCTCCTCTTATGGAGATATTGGTGGGCCATGACTCTAACATGTTTGGCCAGTTTTCCAACTCATGGAAGGATCGTAGGGTCTCAATGGGAGGTACTTCATTTGAAATTAGTGAGGAAGTCATAGCACAATCCACGGGATTACAGTGCATCGGGAAAAAAAAACCCCAAACACACCAAGAAATCGGACAATGAAAGCTTGAAATATTTTTTCAGAGGTGAAGAGGAACCGGTGCGGAACCAGTCAGGTTTTGAGAGAGAAGCTCTCCCTAAGCCCTGGGATCAGGTGTGCCTTGTGTTGATGAAGTACGTCACCTTGGAAGGTAGGTTTAAAACCTACTTTTTTTTATCACTTTCTCCTGTTGAACCATTTACGACACAAGATGTTGCTTAGTTTTCCTTTCTTTCTTCTAATGGATTTGGAAAAATCGGTCGAAAAATACAAAGAGTTAGCTAGCCTTAACCCCACTGATCTCCCACCACTCCCGCTGCATCAGGGGCTCATTTTGAGACTTTACCACTTCCACTTGGCCCTTTGTCCTCTGAAAGCTATTACGGTTGTGTGCGTTGAGGTTATTGAACCCCTGTCGGTTGTGAATATTTCCCCAGCCGAGTCCAAAAGCCCTCCTTGGAAATCTAATATGGGCACTGCGGGGAATCCCAAAGCCAAGATGGCCACCAAGAAACTTAAGGGAGGGTTGGGTATGGCTCATGCCACTGCGGCGGTGGGTCTCTGTGAATTGAAGTCCACTCCTACAAATTCGGCCTACAAGGCCACCATTGCAAAAAAAGGGAAGGAGAAAGGTACGATGAACTTGATTCTTAGGGAAGGGAAGGGCAAGAACATAATAGGGAAATAATCTAGAGGAGACACTATTGTGGGGACTACTGTGATGATTGGTGGGGAAAATACCAGAAGGAGATCCGAGAGGCTTGCAAAGAATAGTAAAAAGAGGTAGATTATTGAGGATTCAGAAGAGGAGTGGTCTGATAGCAAAGAGCACAAGGGAGAGGAAACTGAGGATGATGAGGACAAGAATGTGGAGGGGCCCCTGTTTACTCCTGAGGACAACAAGGTTCCTAAAGATGGCTCTGCCTCTCACTCTTCGCATCCCCTAGTTGAAGAGCCTGGAGAGGTCCCAGGGACCATGGACATTAGGGAGGAGCCTTGTGATTTGGAAAATAAAATGGACATGATCAACAAAAGGCTGCGTGGGTTGACCCACTTCGCTGTGAAGTTGGGTGATTTAGTCACTAGCACACTGTCAAATGCCATCAATGAGGAGTTGGAGGGAAACAATAGTCAGGAGAATAAATGATGGATTGGGGATGAGGCCGTGGACCTCCTGCTTAAAAAATGTGATAACGCTAGTTAGCAGCTACCGGTGCTAGTGTCCTGTCTGTCTGTTGCCTCTCTGTGGTCTCTGTGCTAGTCTTGTTTATTTTTGGCCCTTGTGGCTCGATGTGAAGGGTACGGTGCCCTAAAAATGCTGCTTAACATTTCAGAAACATTGATCATGGGGTATTCAAGAACCCTTTACCAAATTATGATAAAGGAGAATCTTCTAATGATAATGGTAAAGGAAATAATGTAAACTATGTTCAAGATACTGTCATCCTTAATATTTCAGCCATTGAAGATCATGCAAATGACATTGAAATCCATAACCCACCAAGTCCTATTGCAACCAGTCATCCAACCAACGATACCAATATCCTTTTTTATCAAATCCTCAATATACCACAAGACATGGTCCTAACGGATACTCAAGTAAATGCCATCAAAATCAATGGAAAACAAGATAGTGTGCCCATAAATGTAGCCACACGGGCTCAAAAAAAAAAGTTTTAAAGGGCAGTTCTTCCAAAACACCCGCCACTACATCTCATCAATACAACATTGTCGATCAACTCCAAAAAATCCCCCCACAAATATCAATATTAGAGCTTCTAAAAATCTCTCCTACTCACAAAGAGATTCTCGAAAAATTCCTAGTCGACACGAAAGAGCCAAATGATCTAGAAGTCTATGCTTTCCAAGCCATGGTGGGACACCTAGTTGCACCTCACTCCTTGTACTTTTCGAAGAATGATGATGTATCCCTCAATCATCCTCACAACGCAATCCTTCATATTGAAAACCTAATCCATAAATGTTGTGTCAAGCAAGTCCTTATAGAGGGAGGAGATGGACTTAATATCTGTACTTTAACACTTGTCTAGGCACTAGGGTTCTCTGAAAATGCAATAGATCCAAGAAGGAAGATCACAATCAAAGCATATGATGATGAAGAGAGAGCTTCAAAAGGCTTGATTATATTACCTATTCAGGTGGGGCCAATTCAGAAGGATGTGGTTTGCCAAGTTTTGGATAAGGATTTAACATATAATATACTCTTGGGTCATCCATGGATCCATGAAATGTAGGTGGTACCCTCAACATATCATCAGTGTCTAAAGTTTCACTCCAATGGCTAGGAAATCACTATTCCCGCTGATTCAAATAATCCTCAACAATGCAATGCTCTAAAGGCTATCCAGGATGTGTTTGTGCCTCATAACCGGGAAGCTCCTAATTCCACTCCTGATACTCCCAAAAATTCCAGTCAAGCTAATCCTTTATCCACATCCTCCCATGAAGTAAATCAATCAAGTTCATCTTCCAAACAGCCAGAGAAAAAGGAAGAACCTCATCCCTCTGCATCTACTAAGTCTGAAGCCCAGCTAAATATCATGGCAAAAGAATTTGAAGGGAAAGTCCAAATCAAAGATAAAGGTGTCAGCGAGTATTCCATTGAACAATCCCTTTGTATTTCACAGTTAATGTCACCAAAATCCTATGGTCAACCATCGACCTCATCATCCTCCCAGCTAGTCACACTCTTTGATGGTCGGTTCATAAAAAGAAGCACTCAAGAGGAAGAATCCAAAGAAAAAGATATCTTGAATTGGCTCTACAAAGATGAGGTTGAATCACAAGAAACAACAACAAATGTCAAAACTACTTAGTATGGAAAAGGATTCTCAATCCTAGAGAGAATGGGATATGACAGACATGGACCTATTGGAAAAAGAAAGGAGGGTATCATAGAACCTATCCAACCCATCATAACCAATCCAAAGCACAAAAATGGGTTGGGTTACAAAGAACATCAACAAAAGGAAGAAACAAAGGAGGACATGAAACAAAAATTTGTCGAACAAATTCTACAACTACAAGCTAGTGATGTCTATGAGTCTGATTCCAATAAAAATGAATGGGATTCATTGTTAGAAGAATCATATCATGAAAAGGATGTTGATGTAATATATAAGTACACTCCCACACTCGAGGAGGGACAAGGCTCAAGACCTAGACCACTTGAATTAGGATCTCATGATATCAATGGGTCAAGTGACGATGATCATACTCATAGCGAGACAGATCATTCGAAAAGGAATGACATCATAGACCTTGATTTGGCCATAGTATTATTTGACAATAACATTGCCATCAGGACCCTTATGTCCTTTGACTTAAACCCATCTGATGACATCGTACCATTACTACATCTTGAACTAATAGATTGGGACCAAACTGAACCTATCAATATTCCCACTTTTTCAAACAATGAGGCCATCATGAACTTCCTCTAAGCTGGTAATCCTAAAATAGTCTCCACCATTGAACATCATGGCATAGCTTCACAACAAGAGAGTGTCAAGCTTCCTAGCTGCAAAATAAATGAAACAAAAGAAAGATCTAATGGTGAAAACCATTCTATGGCAGTATTAGATCAAGAAATAGTAAAAAATAAGGAGCGCATCCGACGATGAAAACCTCTCCGAGGCACCGAAGGATGGGAAATTTGACACTCTCCCAGAACACTTCTAGGAGAAATCGAAAGTCCTGATTGAACCAACACAGTCCATCAATGTTGGCACTGCAAAAATAGTAAGAACTCTTCATCTGGCAGAATCATTGACAGAATAGGAGAAGCCCAAATTTATCAAATTATTTGAGGAGCAACAATTCAATTTTTCCTAGTTCTATGCTAACATGCCAGGGATAGATGCAAACCTCATCATGCATCATTTGTCTCTTCCTTTAGGAATTAAACTAGTTAAACAAAAGTTGAGAAAGATGCATCCTCATATTGTATTACTAGTGAACGTTGAACTAAAAAAGTTATTGGATGTTGGATTGATTAGGCCTATTGACTATGAAAAGTGGATATCAAAAATTGTACCTATTTCCAAACCTGATGGAAACATAATTATTTGCACAGACTTCAGGGATCTCAACAAATTTTTCTCAAAAGATGATTTCCCTTTGCCTAACATAGACATCATTGTGGACTTAATAGCAGGACATGGCATGTTATCACTAATGGATGGCTTTTTTGGATATAACCAAATCAAGATAGCTCCTGAAGATCAAGAAAAGACAACCTTCACTTTCCCATGGGGAAACTTTTGTTGGAACATCATGCCCTTTGGGTTGAAAAATGCAGGGGCCACATATCAGAGAGCCATGACAACCATCTTCCATGACATGATGCATACTTTCCTGGAAGACTATGTTGATGACTTGTTGGAAAAATCCTACACTAGAGAAGGACATTTGGAGATATTAGACAAGCTATTTACTCACCTTGAGAAGTTTAATGTTAACCTCAATCCATAGAAATGTGTATTTGGGGTAACGTCAGCAAAGCTACTTGGATATATAGTGTCAGCAAAGGGCATTAAGGTGGACCCTGCAAAGGTTAAAGCTATAATGGGCATGCCTCCCCCGAAAAAAATCAGTCAGTTAAGATCCCTTCAAGGCAGATTCTAGTCAATCAAGAGATTTATCTCGCAATTAGCTGACAAGAATTATCCTTTCACTCATCTCCTGCACAAGAATGTTTCTTTCCGATGGGATGAGAAGTTGAAGGAACTATCAACCAACTAAAAGAATAATTTACAAGTCGACAAGTTCTAGCACCCATAGTAGAAGGGAAGCCTTTTTTATCGTACATCACCACTACCGATCGATCATTGGGAGCCTTGTTGGCACATGAAGATTCAACGAGGAAAGAAAGAGCAATTTACTATATTAGTAGAACCTTGAATGGATATGAGATCGATTACACTTCCATTGAGAAAGCTTGTTTAGCTACAATTTTTCTACCCAACAATTGCGACACTAAATGTTGACTCATGCAATCAAGCTCATAGCCAAGATTGATCCACTAAAGTATCTCCTAAGCAAAGAAAATATGATAGGAAGACTGGCCAAGTGGGTAATGGTACTCGGTGAATTTGATATCCAATATGTCGATAGGAAAGCAATCAAAGGGAAAGCCATCACCGATCAACTAGCTGAGGCACCACTTCATGATGATCATCCCCTCCATATTGAATTTCTAGATGTAGATGTCCTAACAATAACAATAAAACAATGGGTATTATACTTTGATGGTTCCTTCACTTAACATGGATCAAGAATAGGAATCCTATTCATCACTCCCTTAGGGAACACAATTCCAAAATCCTATCACTTGATTTTTCCTTGCACCAAAAATACAACTAAATATGAAGCATTCATTATCGGGATCAAGATAGCTATGGAATGGAAAATTACAGAGCTCCAGGTTTATGAGGATTCTCAACTAGTCATTAATTAGGTCAATAATGATAACCAAACCAAGGATGATAAACTGATGCCCTATAAGAGAATGATTGATGACTTCAAGAAGTACTTTGTTGACATCAAGTTTGGTCGAATACCAAGGAGTGACAACAAAGCTGCTGATGCTATGGCTACTATTGCTTCTTTGTTGTAGATTCTAGAAAAATGTGACCACTATGAGTTCATGGTGGAACAACTATTTACCCCCGCCTATGATGACTCTGAATCTCAACTTATTTGTCACCTAGATGATGCCAATACCTCCATCTATGGAAATATCTAAGCTTACCTAAAAGATAATATCCTTCCTCCCGATCTTTCCCACAACCAGAAATGAAATTTCATCCACTAATCTACCCATCATACCCTTATAGCGAATGTCCTTTATTGACGAGGTCTTGATGGAACTCTCTTACGATGTCTAGAAAGCGACGAGTCTGAAATTTTTTTATGAGAAGTCCATGAGGGTATTTGCGACACTCATTCAAGTGGTCTAACCCTTTCCAAGAAACTCCTCCGTCTGAGATATTACTAGCCGACTATGGAGAAAGAGGCCTTTCAATTTTTTAAGACATGTCGAAAGTGCTAGATCCTTGGTAATATCATTCATGCACCTGTACAAGAATTATAACCCTTTGCATCGACATGGCCATTCTATCAGTGGGGGTTGGATCTTGTAGGAAAAATTCACCCTCTCTCATCCAATGGACATAAGTTCATTATCACAACCACAAAATACTTCATAAAGTGGGTCAAAGCAGTGCCTCTAATCACCATCAGGGGGAAGCAGATCTCCTTGCTCACCTTGAACTACATTATTTATAGATATGGTATCCCTAAATCCATTGTCATTGACAATGGTAGACCTTTCAAGAATTAGGATGTGCAAGAACTCTATGAGAAATTTCATATCCAACATCGGTTTTCTACGCCCTAATACCCTCAAGGGAATGACCAAGCAAAGGCCTCTAAAAAAATGATTCTAAAAATCCTAAAGAAAATCATCAACAATGTTGGACGTGACTGACACACTCAACTAAATCCTGCTTTGTAGGCCTATCATACAAACATCTGAACCCCCACGGGAGCCTCACCATATACACTTGTATATGGATCTGAAGCAGTATTTCCAATTGAAGTTGATATACCATCACTCTGGGTATCCTTGAAATATCTCATTGCAGATGAAGATTACCATGTGTCTAGATTCCAGGAGCTAGAGTTGTTGGATGAATGTCGTCAGTTGGCACTGGATCACCTAAAAGTCTATCAACAAAGAATGTCCCAAAACTACAATCACAAAGTCAAACCTAGGAAATTTCAAGTAGGTGATCTGGTATTGAAAGAGAATCCCCATAATCAGTACTAGATTACCTAAAAATGGTTGCCTTGATGAAAACCTGACAAACAGGCATCTAGGTAACAACAATTTTTTTATAAAATCTGAAAAGTGCAATAAAAGAAAATGGTGAAAACTTGGTAAACAAATGCTATTTGTGATGGGTAGGCTTCTTTGTCCATTCAAAAATGTATTGACCATCCGCTTTTTCCACCACTGTGCATTCACGCCTATCTTGCAATAAGCTTCATATCCATATTCGGCTAACATGGTCATCCCACCCTGGCTTGGTTTTCATTGTACATATCCATAATAAAGTTTGGTTTGTTCTCACTTGGGGAAAAATCCTGATCTCACTAGGGGAAAATCATCATTGAGCATAAATCAATGGGCAAGCAATCAACAAATGGTAACATCAAAACAACAATCGCAGTAACCATTTCAAAAATCTAAGCATCGAAAATCAAATCAATCCAATCCACCGATTTCAAATCGAACATCAACATCAAACCAAATCATTTCATCACTGAAGGATCATCTTCTGAATCATGGTTGGATCACCTTAACAAAAATGTTCAAATGATGTATTGTGATTGTTGTTATCATTCCTTAGGAGTACCTCAATGATGTCACAAACTAGAGACACTGTGATCAAGAATGATATTTTTCTTTGTCTGTTGCTTGTGAGTGAATTATTATTAATGTACAAATTGTCATAGGAAATTCTCTACAAAGTATCATTGATGACATTCCAAATTTGCATGGGAATATGATTAACTCTTGTCTGTTTACACAAGTGATACTAAGGTCATCTTGGTATAATTATACTTAGATGCTTGTGTTATCTTGCATTATCAAATCTCAATAGAAGTTGTATGGAAGTTGTACTCAAGTCATCATGGTCTAGCTTATTCCATCGATGTTTGTACTAACTTTCAACATAATAAAACACTCAATGATGACAATATGCACAACAAATAGGATTGAAAACATTGCATGGACATAATTTCATTTCATGTTAGTATGCATCTGCACTATAGATTTTCTAAGCTGGTCATTCTCAAGGTTGATGTTATTACTTTCTACAGGATTGAGTATACTTGACATAACAAAAAAATCAATCATTTTCATTTCCATATCATACATTCATGTGCATTTGAAAATTTCCAAAATAAAGCATAATACCATCACATCAAGGTCATAATAAATGCATCTCTTTCGTTCATTCATAATTCATCCATAATCATTCATCAAAATAGCTTATGGAGTTCGTAATAACATCATAATTAATTTCACATTTGCATTCATAATCGTAACCCATTTCACATATTTGCAGAGAAAATACCAGAAACATGGAAAATTACATCACATATTTGCATCATAAAATTCATCACATGGCTTCATAGCATAAAATCATACAATCCATACATCTACATGTACCACATTTGCATCCATAAACCATCCGTAATCATCAATTTTTAGTTCATAATAATAAAACCATTTGCATCCATAAACCATCTCATAAATCCATCCATAATAACAAAAGCATCATCATCCATACATGCATCCATAAAATAATCATATGAAAAATGCCATAATCATATAGAACATAAATTAAATATGTTCACACATAATAAAGCATCAACATATAAGATCACCAAATTCTGCTACATATAATATAACCTCATGAAAATAGGTCAAGTATACAATGATATAAATCTGAGAAAGTGATACATCAAAAATGTGGCACAAGGCCGGGTCTCTAAATCAAAGTATAAAATAAAGTCTGCTTGGGAGATCCTATGGTGTTGTCACCTGATGTGGCCGGTCTCTATCCAACCCCTGATGGCCCTACCCCTAATGGTCCTATCCTTGGTGGAGGTCCACCTGGCGGAAATGGCTATGTAACCCCTCCACTGGTAGTATGTGAGTGCGAGCGTCTGGATCTAGATCTAGCATAGCTGACCCACTGTGTTGCTAGTACAACCTCATGGTATCTGCCTCTATAATATTCACCTCCTTGGTATACTCTCTGAGCTCTCTCACCAAATCAACAATACTTGTACCCTATGCGGTTGTCTGTATCTTGTCAGCTACGGCCACAACCTGTGCCTCCTGTCCCCTCCCGGAATCCCTCTTGGCAATTAGTGTAGCTACTTGATCTTGTAGCTATACCATCTGTCCCTCAATCTGAACCTATGCCTCAAATTTTACTTGGGCCTAGGCAAGCTATCTTTGAAGTGTCTGGACATGTGCCTACAAAGTTTGAACCTACCCTTGTAACCAAACAATCTGTGCCTATTGTCTCTATGAGGGCATCCACACTATCAATGGCCACCACCAAACTAGTCCTAACCTCTGCCTCTTGGGGATAACCCCAAAGTCTGGTGCACACCCTCATCCACCATCACCACCATCACCCCCTCCTCCACCATCACCACCACCATCCCCTCCCCCATCACTACCATCATCTCCACCTCCCCATCCCCCTCCATCTCCACCCTTGGGTTGCATGGCCGACCCTGCTCTTCTCCCCACCTCCAAAATCGGTGCTGGCTCATCAGGACTATAAATTCGGGGAATCATATGTGTATAGAAATACTCTGCATAATCCACCATCATCTGAGCATCTATGATCTCTGGATGGTACTACCAAAAAATCAGTTGTTGGCTATAATACTCAGCACAATCTGCATCGTAATCAATCGTTGGTCCCCACTCTGATATGTCATGCCGTCATCGCACATAATGCACTACACCCTATGGCATCCGCTAGATGTGGCCATACTGCCTATGCACCCTACCAAACATGAATCTCTCCATAATATATGATGTCTTGCCTATCATATATCTACTGTAAAATGTTAAAGGTAACTCTACACCATCCAAGGGCCATGGCTCATAATCTAAATATGGTCACCATATCACGGTATCAAGGTCATCCAAGACTTGCTTCCAATACTCTAACTTTCCCAGCTTATGCTGGACAAGTGCCCCTGAATATCCAAAAACGTACAGTCGCCGTGTTGGCCGCACTCTATCTCCAACTGGCCATGTGATGGCTATATGCTCCCAGGCCTAGAGCTATAGAAGTATGCAACCTGCTGATAAACTGCCTGCTTGAAGATACACTACCTGGTGCAAATCATGATACATGTGTGCTAACATGCATGAACCCCAAGCATATACTGTGTTTTGAGCAATCATGCTCTCTAAAAATCACCCCCAACCAACTGAAAGGCCCTTTAACCTATGGTTGGGGCAGAGAAATCCTCCAATGAAGCCTTCAAGCACACAAGGTAATGGCTACTGAGTCGCAATCAACTCCTACCAGGATATCTCATAACCGGTAAATCCATCATCATGAAACCTCTATCATAGGGCATCTATCCCTCCCTGCTCCTCAATACCATACATAACCAGAGTCCCCACAACCGGTATCCTTAGTATCCGATATACATCCAACAGGGTCACTATCATCTCTCCCATCAGCAAATGAAACGTGTTGTGGTTGATATGCCACCTCTCCGCAAGTGTTGTCAGTAGCCCCCGGTTAATCCGTTACTGGGGCATGTCAATCAGTGAAATCAAACCACACTGGTCTATAATGACAAGATCTATTGGAGTCAGCTGTGGGATCATATTCCACGTCCCTGGAAAGTGATCGTGAACCTGAAGGTTCCCTAAGCCACCCTCCTAGAATAAAATTAAAAACATCAAGTCAGCAAATCATTCAATCAACTTATCAATCAAGCACATCATCTAATCAAATCAACTCACCTGAGATTTTGATCAAATCTCGAGGAGCACCTAACCTATCATTCGATTCTCATTTTTCATGAGATCAATCAATCAATCAATCAACATCAACATATCTTGTCATTGTTCCTTGCTTATCATGAGGATGATTATCAATCAATAGATCAATCAACTTATCCTATTCATCGTTCCTCAACTATCATGATGACGATCATCAACCTATTAATAAACATCATCCTATCATCGGTTGACATGATAAAAAATCATCAAAATCTAGGAGGAATTCATCAAAAACATCAATTTTGGCTGAATGCGCTAAAATAGGGTTTCTATGCGCTGATTCACCAAATGCGCTAAAAAAATTATTGGATGCTCCAGAATAGAGTCTTGATGTGCTATTTAATCTATGCGCTAGAAAATGGATCTTATGTGTCGAAATAGAGTCCCGATGCATTGTTTCTCGGATGCGCTACTTTATCAACCCTATGCACAACCATATCACATGGATGCACTATTTTCTAGATGCGCTAATCTATTAATCCAATACGCTGAAGCGGAATCTGTATGCGCTAAACTAATTTGGGGGTCCTAACCTAATGGGATGTGCTATTACATGCATCCTATGCGCTAAAGTGGGTGCCCTATGCACTATCTCACCTACCCTATGCACTCAAACATGAGAAAAAATCAAAATTTTAAAAGAAAATTTGAAGTGCGAAAATCAAAATTTGAAATTCAAAAAGCAATTTTCGGGGTACATATCGAGGTCCATATGCGGCTGGACACTGGTGGTGGTGAAATTGCTCGAATCGGTGTGTGTGGACTGGAATAATGTCCATCTTTGCTCTGTAGGCTCTCAGTTTTCAAAGTGATTAAGTTACAAATGAACTTAACTTTTACCCTTTTGCCCCTTTTAAAGGTTAATTAAGGGGTAATAATGGTGGCATTTCATTTAATTTTTCAAAGGGGCCTTTTCATCAACTAATTAGCAGTGTGTCGAATCTCTTCTAATTTTTGGGAGATAAATTAGGTTATCCTTATCAAATCTATCAATCATCAACACATCATCAAAAAATCATTTAAATCATAAAAAAATTTCAGAAATCATCAAAAATTCAAAAATCCCTGATTTACCTCCCAAAGGGGCATCCTTTCATCATCACTGTAAAAAAAAATCAGAGTTTGGGGCATGTCAATTTTTTTTATCATCACGGTCAGGAAATTTATTCTTTGAAGCAATGCGTCTGCACACATCACTTCAAAGAGGGGAAAAATGTATGTATGCAAAAATGGTCTAAGCATCATATTAATTAAATACTTTCTGTTTGATTAATATTCTTATTTTCCTCTACTATTATAAATAAATTGTAAAATTTATTTATATGGTTCATATTCTAATTCTTCTTTTCTATAATTCATTTTCTTTCTAAAATTAATTAAATGGACAAATTAAATCAATTTGTTATTTAATTGGTTTCTCCTTTCCCTCTTAAATTTGAATTTTTAAATTCAAATTGGCATATTCTTCTAAAATTGGTTAAAATGGACAAATGAATTAATTTGACATCTTGCTAATTCACCATCTTATTTTAAATTGAATTTTTATTCAATTTAAGCACATTTATACATATTTCTTCTAATCACCTCCAACTCACCTGCCACCTCATCATGTGTCTCATAAAATGATTTTTTATAAATTGGAAAATATAAAATATCTTCAAAAAATTTGCAACCAATTTGGAACTAACTAAGACACGTGGCTCCTCCTTCTTTGTGATTCCCTTTAACACTTGGCAATTTGTCTTGTTGAAGGGAACCATCTCACTAATTCCCTCTAACCTCCTGATGCTCTGTCGTTGATGTCATAGGATCGTAATCCCAACTGTCCATTGTTGCCACATCACCTCGAGCCTTAGAAAATCTATAAATACAACCCTTTGCTACAACATTTCAACAAGGAAGATTTGGACAAGCTTATGCTACTGAATTTTAGTGCATTTGTGAGAGAATTTGGAGAGCATTTTAGTTTAGTTTTGCATTTTAGCTCATTTTTAGTGTTATAATGGCAATTTCATTTTGATAGTTTAGTTCATTTCATATTTCATTAAAAATTTACATTAGATCATCCTCATCAGTCTCAACATCTAGATTTTAGTATTATTCCATTATAGCATCATTTAGTTTGTAAGCATCAAATATCAAAAATCCAAAAACATAGGCATGCATACTTCTATTTTAGCATCTCATAGCTTAAGTTGTCAATCTTTGCAAGTTAATGTGCAGGCTAATAAGATCTAGGAGGATGATTTTGTAGGATTCCTTGGGCTTAGAGAACCATGAGATGAATTAAGGGGATAATCATAGTTTTTTATTTCTGTCATTTTGATTTCCTTTTAAGTAATGCATTTCATGAAGGTGTGTTATACTGACATTCCAGGACATATTTTACACCACACAATTACCACTAATCACTGAATTTTAACTACTTAACTTCTTTGGAGACTGGCTCAATGTATTGTTATAGAATGCAATTCATGCTACAGAATATCAATGATAGAATTCACATACATACAGTGAGAAAGAAAGATGGGTTGGAACTTCCTTGAGGTAGTGCCAACCCATCTTTCTAAATAAATAGATACAACAATGAATATACAATCTAGTAAAGAAAGAAAGATGGGTTGGCACTTCCTTGAGGTAGTTCCAACCCATCTTTCTAAATAAATAGATACAACAATGAATATACAATCTAGTATAGAAAGAAAGATGAGTTGGCACTACCTCTAGTGGCCCTTGCTCGAGTTGTTATGTGCACAAAAAATATCAACTATGCGCTACTGATCAACAAATCATAATAGTATACTAGAACTCCTTTGTTGCATAGAATCTAAACTTCTCACAATTTGACAAGAATCTTTAAAATATTTCCCATTAATAAGTACATATCCATTACAACTTAAAAAAAATAAATAAGAACAATGAAGTATTATCTGGTAAAAAAAAAACTATAACTTAGCAACTATCGACTAGATTTGCTCCTCAACCATCGATCCCTATATATAGGCATAGGAGGAGTTTTATTTACACAAGGATTAGAAATAGAGCTTAAATGCATATATCCACTCTCTGTCAAGAATAGGGAGATGACTAGTCTTTACAACTGAAAATCATAATTGAAAAAGATAGAAAGGAAGTAAAACAAAAACTCTACCCTATCAGTTTGATAGAGACGTGCTCCATGAAAACTGCCATGTCATGGATTTCCTTATCAAAGTAGAATCCTTCCTCCTGTCATCTTATTCGATGATTTGGTGACTCATGGTCGACCATTTCAATGGTTGCCTTCATTACTTCCTGAAACTGTCATGTTTTCAACATTTTGGATTCTCCCTTGCAACTTCCTACTATCCTTTTGTTGCGGGTTGGCAATCTAGTTGTTGCATGCTACAGTTCTTCTAGTTGTAAGAGGTTAGCTTCACCTAAAGTATACATATCATTAACGACCATAAATCAAGCATAGAATCATACTAAATTTCATGAATATTCACACATCCACACATACAAGTACCATCATACCATAATTATATTTCCACATACTAAAGTTTGGTTTAAGATGCATGAAAGATATAAAGATGTATAAGTTTCAAGATTATCTATGAAATTAGTAGATTAAAATGTTAAAAGACATAAACTAAATGGAATAAAACTAGCTATTATCTAGACCCATCAACACATATTTTAGATTTGGAGGACAAATTTGAGGGGTTATCTCTCCTCTTTGATGATATTCATTACATAATTATTATCAAACCATCATTGTCTTTGGATTATGCTCTACATCAGTCTCTAGGAGATTCTGATTTGTCATCTTTAGCAGTGTGGTCTAGACGCTTGATTTGATTATTACTATGAGATAAGTGATGTGGTGTCCCCTTCCTTAAAGGGTGGAAAATTTTCCACTTTTGGTGGTCCATATCCACTTTTTGTGGTTGATTCCTATTGGTTGGATTTTCTGCCTACATTCTCTCCTTAGTTCTATATAAAGTCACTACCTAGCTTGTATTTGCAATATAATCTTGCTTATTCTAGCATTCTTGAATACTTTGGCATACATGCACCTTGATGCATGTAGTCATTAATCTATAGATTTGTTTTGAGCTCCTAATGCAATATTTTCATCTTGAAATTCACACATCTCTTGGAATCTTAGGTCTGTAATTGTGTTATTTCATTTATAATTTTATAGCTTATCTCTCTCATAGAAGATCTTGGTTATTCAATCTATTTTAGATTTTTAACATATGTTACTTTTTATGTTTCATGATATTGTACCCCATTGGGTGTTTATGATTATTATGTGATGGGATAGTAATGTCCTGACATCCCCAATGACCCTGTTACACTGGTCTTTCCCTAACGATTATGTGCAGATAGTTTCATTTGTACAAGAGGATAATATTTAAAAAAAAACTCTACTTTACAATTGGCCAAGTTTTCAAAATTAATGTTATAAATGTAAATAAATGGAAAATCATGTAACTTCCATCCCTCACACTCCTCCCTTCTCTCTCTCTTTCCTCTCACATATATAATCTCTAATGGACATGTTGAAAGATTAGAGGCTAATAAATATGACCAAATTCTTTTCTTTTTTGTTTTTTATTGAAACTAGCTAGCTAATAATTTTAGCAAGTCAAATAATAGATTAGGAAAATTTTCCTTTTAAAATATGAAAATAGCATTCAATTTGCATAAATTTACATGTATGGTTGATAAACTTGTGAATTATAAATATAGGAAAACAAATTCTATGATTATTAACATGTAATCTATACTTGAGATTCTGCAAGTGAAGAACTTGCGTAGTATGATGGATTTAAATCCATTGAACTTACACAACTTGTTTCATAAATTCTATAAATTTCAAAGATTTTCTTTGCATGACCTGAATGCAAATTTTTATTCAATGTTTCTCACAGTCTTCATGCAAGAATCTTCGTTCTAAGATTAATTTTACAGAAATATAATATTTTATAAAATTGAGATGATAATACTGACCTTTGCAAAGAGTGTGTGTATACTAAAATTGTCTCTCAAATCAGGGTAATGAGCCACTATTATTCGTAGTGTTGCTTGATAGCTAAACTCGATGCAACCACCTCCTTCCATCTTACCTTAGGTGATAAAACACTTTGAATAGAGATTACGGAAGGAGAAGAGGGTGATAATGCCAACAAAGAGCAACTTCTGCTAAAACCCGATTTTTTGGAGTGTTGTCATAAACCTTTAAACCCTTTAGTGGTTCTTGCCTTGTATAAAGTTCCATCATTTGTATGTATTATTAGGTTTGTGGCGCCGAATTTGACATGGCATTTGCATTTTAGGTTTACGAGTTTTTTTTTTTTTTAAACAAATAAAACATTTTTTAGCCAAATGAATTTGGTTGCGCTTAAAAGCACATTAATACTAGTATACATATCTTATTATTATATTATGTATTTTTTGTTTTATTTCTAAAATGTGTTTATCTTTTGTGTTTTGGCTAAGTAATATTATATTATATTATTATTACATTATTAAAAATGCATTTTTATTTGTTTCTAAAATGTGTTTGTTTTTTGTGTTTTGACTAAGTAGTATTATATTATATTATTATTACATTATTAAAAATGTGTTTTTTTAAAATTATTATTTTTGTTTTGTTTCTAAAATGTATTTGTTTTTGTGTCTATTTTTGTGACAGATTGTGTTGACCTCCTATAGGCACCGTGCTACCATTGTAGGTTTACGTCTCTCAACAAAGTGCTATCTTGAGTGGCCACTCTCTTCTTTTGATCTTTTTTTTACCAATTGTTTGGAGTTATCTTGCCCAACTAGGTCTCCTTGCTGCTCAAATCATCAAGGTAAAGTCTCTAAGAAGGTGAATAGGACTGGTAAGTGGTTTTGTCCCCCTCCTAAGTTTTTTGAAAATTAACACTAATGGCTCATGAAGAGGAAACCCAAGTCCCACATGGGTTGGAGGAATTGGACATAATAGTAATGGTTGTACTATTGTTTTTTCACCACTCACATGGGATTTTACACCAACAAAAAAATAGAGGCCAGAGCTCTTTTTGTCATACTCTAAAAATCTTGTGAGTTGGGTTGGAAGAAAATAATATGTGAGATGAACTTCATGATTCTAGTGTCTCTTTCGAGCAAAGAGGGGCGAGTGATTCTTCTAAGAGAATGGCTTCTGTTGTGGAGGAGATTATTTGTCTCAACCCTAGCTTTGATTCCATTTCCTTCTCTCATATTCCTTTGGAAAGGAATGGCGTGACTAATTTCCTAGCTAAGTGGATCTCAAATGGTAACAATAAAATGAATGTAAAGGATTGGGGTTCCCTTCCCCAAAATATTTTGGAGCATCTCCTCAAGCTTCTTCAGAATGATCAAACTTAATTGTATCCCTTGGTGGGCTTAGGACAAGGGAAGCATTATGGGCATCTTGATCTCAAAGATTCTCCCGAGTTGGTGGAATTAGGGTAAATCCCCTTGGATTTTCTTAATTTTGGCCTTAATGGTGGCTTTGAATATTTGAACTCATTTTTTTGTAAACTACTTGAATGGTTCTTTAATAAAATTTTATCTTTTTTCCAAAATACAAAATTTTAGCATATAAATGGTCATTAATTTTAAGCAAAAGGTAAGAGGTTTTGTTAACACACACACACCATTAAACTCCACCCCTTTCTGTCATTGTAGAATGCCTCTCAACAAGGCATTAATAAGATTCAGTTACATAGAATTTAATTGGTAAAAAATGTTATTTTTACATCCAACACAACACAAAGCAACTTTTATTTTTTGTATTATAAAATCAAAGTCGAGGTTGAGTGTGAAGCACCTCCAACATGTTCCTTTTATTAAGAACTTCAAAGCCACAAGGAATTTCATGGCTCATGCTATTTTTTTGTGTGAAATAGCAAATGTTTCTTCTTTTCCCTTTTAAATATTTTTATTTATAATGTCATTATGTGATGAGCTAACTTAACGTCCTGACATCCCCAATAACCTTGCTACACTAGTCATTTTATAATAGCTATGTGTGGATAGTTTCATTTTCCCAAGCAGATAATATTTCACAAAATTTTCTAATTTACGATTGGCCAAGTTTTTAAAATTAATGTTATCAATGTATATAAATGAAAAATCATGTAACTTCCATCCCTCCCACTGTTCACTTCTCTCTCTCCTGCCTATCACATATATAATCTCTAATCAACATGTTGAAAGGTTAGAGGCTAATAACAATGACCAAATTATTTTCTTTTTCTTTTCGATTGAAACTAGCTAGCTAATATTTTTAGCAAGTCAAATAATAGATTAGGTGATTTTTCCTTTTAAAATATACAAATAGCATTCAATTTGCACAAATTTACACTGTGGATAATAAACTCATGAATAATAAAGATAGGAAAACAAATTCTATGATTATTAACTTGTAATCTATACTTGAGATTTTGCAAGCGAAGAACTCACTTAGTATGATGATTTTAAATCCATTAAAATTACACAACCATTTTCATAAATTCTATAAATTTCAAATATTTTCTTCTACATGACTTGCTTGAAATTTTTTATTCAATGTTTCTCACAGTCTTACCTTTTCAAAGAGCGTGTGTATAATAGAATTGTCTCTCAAATCAAGATAACGAGCCACCATTCTTTGCAGTGTTGTTTGACATTTAAAATCGACCTAGCCGCCTCCTTCCATCTTACCTTAGGTGATCAAATGCTTTGAATAGAGATTACTAAAGGAGAAGAGGTTATTAATGCCAACACAAAGCGACTTCTATGAAAACCTGATGTTTTGGAGTGTTGTCATAAACCTTTAAACCCTTCAGTGGTTCTTGGCTTGTAGAAAGTGGCATCGTTTGTATGTATTATTAGGTTTATGTCATGAAATTTGACATTGCATTTGTGTTTTAGGTTTACGGGTTATTTTTTTAAAAATGGATAAAATATATTTTAGCCAAATGAATTCTTTATAGTAGTTTAATATTTTCTGAAATTGAAATGATAATACTTTCCTTTTCAAAGAGTGTGCGTATAATATAATTGTCTCTCAAATCAAGATAACGAGCCGCCATTCTTTGTAGTGTTGTTTGAAAACTAAACTAGACATAGTTGCCTCCTTCCATCTTACCTTAGGTGATAAAACACTTTGAATATAGAATACTGAAGGAGAAGAGGCTATTAATGCCAACACAAAGTGACTACTGTGAAAACCTAATGTTTTGGAGTGCTATCATAAACCCTTAAAACCTTCAGTGGTTCTTGACTTGTATAAATGGGCACCGTTTGTATGTATTATTAGGTTTGTGGCGTTGAATTTGACATGGAATTTTTTCATTTTAGGTTTATAGGTTATTTTTTAAAAAATGGATAAAACATATTTTAGCCAAATGAATTCGGCTGCACTTAAACACACATTAATACTAGTATATATATCTTAAATATAATCTATATAAAATACGTCAATATATATCTTATTATTATATTATGTTTTTTTTAGTTTTATTTCTAAAATGTGTTTGTCTTTTGTATTTTGGCTAGGTGTTATTATATTATTATATTATTACATTATTAAAAATGCATTATTTTTGAATGATTTGTTTTTTGTTTTGTTTCTAAAATGTGTTTGTTTTTGTGTTTTTTGTGATGAATTATGCTAGCCTCCTATAGGCACCGTGTTGCCATTGTAGGTTTATGTCTCTTGACAAAGTGCTAGCTTGAGGGGCCACTCTCTTATTTTGATCTTTTGTTTGCCAATTGTTTGGAGTTATCTTGCCCAACTAGGTCTCCTTACTGCTCAAATCATAGAGGTAAAGTCTCTAAGAAGCTGAATAGGACTGGTAAGTGGTTTTTCCCCCCTCCTAGTTTTTGAAAATTAACACTAATGGCTCATTAAGAGGCAATCCAAGTCCCACATGGGTTGGAGGAATTGGGTCCAATAGTAATGCTTGTACTATATTTTTTGCACCACTCACATGGGATTTTACACCAACAAGGAAATGGAGGCCAAAGCTCTTTTTGTCATGCTTAAAATAGCTTGTGATTTGGTTTGTAAGAAAATTAAGTGAGGTGAACTCCATGATTCGAGTGTTTCTTTTGAGAAAATATGGGGCGAGTGATTCTTCTTGGAGCATGGCCTCTCTGGTGGAGGAGATTCTTTGTCTCACCGCTAGCTTCGATTCTATTTCCTTCTCTCATATTCTTTGGGAAAGGAATACTATGGTTGATTTCCTATCTAAGTGGATCGCAGATGGTGAAAATAACTAGAATTTAAATGATTGATGTTCCCTTCCCTAGAATAATTTGGAGCATCTCCTTAAGCTTCTTCAAAATGATCACTTAATTGTATCCCTTTGTGGGTTGGGACAAGGTAATCATTATGGGCATCTTGATTTCTAATATTCTCCCGAGTTGTTGGATTTGGGGTAAATCCCCTTTGGTTTTCCTAATTTTTTCCTTAATGGTGGCCTTGACTATTTGAAATCATTTTTTTGTAAACTTCTTTAATGGTTCTTTAATAAATTTTTATCTTTTTTCCAAAATACAAAATTTTAGCATATAAATGGCTGTCAAAATTAAGAAAAAGGTAAGAGGTTTTGTTAACATGCACACACCATTAAAATCCAATCCTTTGTACCATTTTAGAATTCATCTCAACAAGGCATTAATAAGATTCAATTACTTTAAATTTAATTGGTAAGAAAATGTTGTTTTTCCATCCAACACAACACAAAGCAACTTTTGTTTTTGTATTTTAAAATCACAGTCGAGGTTGAGTGTGAAGAACCTCTAGAATTTTCCTTTAATTAATACCTTTGGAGCCACAAGTAATTTCATGGCTAATGCTATTTTTTTGTGTGAAATAGAAAATGTTTCTTCTTTTCCCTTTTAAATATTTTTCTTTATAATGTCATTATGTGTTGGGCTAGTAATGTCCTGACATCCCCAATGACCCTGCTACACTGGTCATGTCATAAAAATTATGTGCAAATTGTTTCATTTGGATAAGAGGATAATATTTCACAAATTTTTCTAATTCATGATTGGCCATTTTCAAAATTAATGTTATCAATGTATATAAATGAAAAGTCATGTAACCTCCATCCCCCCACTGTTCCCTTCTCTCTCTCCTTCCTGTCAAATATATAATCTCTAATGGACATGTTGAAAGGTTAGAGGCTAATAACTATGACCAAATTATTTTCTTTTTTCTTTTTTGTTGAAACTAGCTAGCTAATATTTTTAGCAAGTCAAATAATAGATTAGTCAAATTTTCCTTTTAAAATATACAAATAAAATTCAATTTGCACAAATTTACATGTATGGTTAATAAATTCATGAATTATAAAGATATGCAAACAAATTCTATGATTATTAACCTGTAATCTATACTTTAGATTCTACAAGAAAAGAACTTGTGTATTATGGTGATTTTAAATATGTTGAACGTACACAACTTGTTTTAGAAATTTGATGAATTTCAAAGCTTTTCTTCCACATTACCTACTTGCAATTTTTTATTGAATGTTTCTCATAGCCTTCATGCAAAAATATTTTTTTTAAGATTAATTTTATAGTAGTTTAATATTTTCTAAAATTGAGATGATAATACTGATCTTTGCAAAGAGCATGTGTATAGCAGAATTGTCTCTCAAATTAGGGTAATGAGCCATCATTCTTTGTAGTGCTCCTTGACAACTAAACTTGATGCAACCACCTCCTTCCATCTTACCTTAGGTGATTAAATTCTTTGCATAGATATTACTAAAGGAGAAGAGGGTGATAATGCCAACATAGAGTGACTTATACGAAAACCCTATGTTTTGGAGCATTATCATAAACCTTTAAACCCTTCAATGTTTCTTGGCTTGTATAAAATTACACCATTTGTATGTATTATTAGGTTTGTGGCACTAACTTTGACATGACATTTGTATTGTAGGTTTACGGCTTATTTTTAAAAAATATGGATAAAACATATTTTAGCCAAATGAATCTGACTACGCTTAAACACACACTAATACTAGTATATATATCTTAAATATAATCTATATAAAATACATTGATATATATTTTATTATTATATTATTATTAGATTATGTTTTTTGTGTTTTGGCTAAGTAGTATTAAAATATATTATTGTTACATTATTATAAATGTATTATTTTTAAATGATCATACTTAATTGTATCCTTTTGTGGGTTTGTGACAAGATAAGCATTATGGGCATCTTGATTTCTAATATTCTCCCGAGTTGGTGGATTTGGGGTAAATCCCCTTGGATTTTACCAATTCTAGCCTTAATGGTGGATTTGACTATCTGAAATCATTTTGTTGTAAAATGATTTAATGGTTCTTTAATAAAATTTAATCTTTTTGCCAAAATACAAAATTTTAGCATATAAATGGCTATCAAATTTAAGCAAAAGGTAAGAGGTTTTGCTAACATACACACACCATTAAACTCCACCCCTTGCTGCCATTGTAGAATTCCTCTCCAAGGCATTAGTAAGATTCAATTACTCGAAATTTAATTGGTAATTTTTTTTCCATCCAACACAACACAAAGCAAATTTTATTTTTTGTTGTAAAATCAAAGTCGAGGTTGAGTGTGAAGCACCTCTAGCATGTTCTTTTAATTAAGACCTTCAAAGCCACAAGGACTTTCATGGCTCATGCTATTTTTTTTGTGTGAAATATCAAATGTTTCTTCTTTTCCCTTTTAAATAGTTTCTTTATAATGTCATTATGTGATGGGCTAGTAATGTCTTGACATCCCCAATGACCCTGCTACACTAGTCATGTCCTAAAAATTATGTGAAAATAGTTCCATTTGGCTAAGAGTATAATATTTCACAAAATTGTCTAATTTACGATTGGCCAAATTTTAAAAATTAATGTATCAATGTATATAAATGAAAAATCATGTAACCTCCATCCCTCCCACTCTTCCCTTCTCTCTTTGCTACCTCTCACATATATAATCTCTAATGGAAATATTGAAAAGTTAGAGGATAATAATATTTTTTCTTTTTTGTTGAAACTAGCTAGCTAATGTTTTTAGCAAGTCAAATAATAGATTAGGAAAATTTAAAATATACAAATAGCATTCAATTTGCACAAGTTTACATGTATAGATAATAAACTTGTGAATTATAAATATAGGAAAACAAATGTTGTGATTAATAACCTATAATTTCTATACTTGAGATTCCCCAAGTGAAGAACTAGTGCAGTATGATGATTTTAATTTTGTTGAACTTACACAACTTGTTTCATAAATTCTATAAATTTCAAAAGCTTTTCTTCTACACGACCTGCTTGCAAATTTTTATTCAATATTTCTCATAGTATTCATGCAAAAATATTTGTTCTAAGATTAATTTTATAATAGTATAATATTTTCTAATATTGAGATGATAATACTGACCTTTGCAATGAGCATGTGTATAGCAAAATTGTCTCTCAAATTAGGGTAACGATCCACCATTCTTTGCACTTCTACTTGACAACTAAGCTCGATGTAGCCGCCTCCTTCCATCTTACCTTAGGCGATCAAATGCTTTGAATAGAGATTATTGAAGGAGAAGAGGGTGATAATGCCAACACAAAGCGACTTCTGTGAAAATTTGATGTTTTGGAGCATTGTCATAAACCTTTAAACTCTTTAGTGGTTCTCGGCTTGAATAAAGTGGCACCATTTGTATGTATTATCAGGCTTGTGGCGCTAACTTTGACATGACATTTGTATTTTAGGTTTATGGGTTATTTTTTTAGAAATGGATAAAACATATATTTTTTTTAATGATTTTTTAATTTTTTTGATTTGTTTCTAAAATGTGTTTGGTTTTTGTGTTTTGGCTACGTAGTATTATATTATATTATTATTACATTATTAAAAATGTTTTATTTTTGTTTTGTTTCTAAAATGTGTTTGTTTTTGTATTCTTTTGTGATAGATTGTGTTGACCTCCTATAGGCACCGTGTTGCCATTGTAGAGTTATGCCTATATAGGAGGTCAGCACATTCGTCACCAAAAAAACAAAAAATCCAAAAATTTAGGTATCTTAAAAAACTAAATATTTCTTCAAATTATTTTTTCTAAAAATAAGAAAAACTATAATATATTATATTATTCTAATATAGGACATATTATATATTATAATAATTAAGAAATCTTGAAAAAATAATATCTCTTACAATTTTTTTTTCTAAAAATAAAAAATTTAAAATAATAAAATTAAAATCTAAAAACAAGGATATATTTGTAATAATATAATACATATTATATATTAAAATAGATAGTATAATATATTATATATTAAAATAGATAATATAATATAATTAATATTATATATGATAAAATGTAGATATTAATATATAATGTATATAATATAATAAAATTAAACTTGGGTTTAGGGTTACATTTAGAGATACAATTATGATTGGGATTAGAGTTGGGTTAGGTTACAATTTAGGGTTATGATTAGGCATTTAGTTAGGGTTAGGGTTTAGTGTTCGGGTTGATTTAATGTAGAATGATGGTTAGAGTTAATATTATTGTTCAATTAGGGTTATGGTTAGTATTTGGGTTAGCTAACAGTTATGGTTAAGGTTAGGGTTATGGTTATGGTTAGAGTTATGGTTAGGATCAAGGTTAGAGTTAAGGTTAGGGTTAGGGTTAGAGTTACAATTAAGATTAGAGTTAAGATTAATGTTACATTTCAATTATGGTTATAATAAAATTAAGGTTCAATTACAAAGGGTTATAGTATAATTATTAATATTATGGTTCAATTAGGGTTATGGTTAGTATTAGGGCTAGGTAACAATTAGAGTTAAGGTTATAGTTAGGGTTATGGTTAGAGTTACTATTAGGATCAAGGTTAGAGTTAACGTTAGGGTTAGGTTTACAATTATAGTTAGGATTAGGGTTAGGGTTAAGGCTACATTTCATTTATGGTTACAATAAAATTAGGGTTTAATTACAAAGGGTTATGGTACAATTAGTGTTAGGGTCAAGTAAGGGTTACAAATAGGGTTCAATTACAAAGGGTTATGGTATAAATAGATATAGGGTTAGGGTTAGGTTGGAGTTAGAGTTAGGGTTATGGTTATGGTTAGCGTTAGGATTACAATTACAATTATAGCTAGGGATTTTGTTAGGGTTAGTGTTATAGTTAGGGTTATGGTTATTTTTAGTGTTAGGGTTAGGGCTAATATTAGGGATTTGGTTAGGGTTAGGCTTAGGGTTAGGGTTAAGGTTATGAAAAATAGGGTTTTGATTATGGTTAGGTTGTGGGTATGGTTTAGGGTCAAGGTTGGGGTTAAGGTTATGGTTGGGTTTAGCATTATGGTTATGAGAAATGGGGTTAGGATTATGGTTAGGTTAGGGTTATAATTGAAACATAGAAAAATAGGTTCACCAAATAATAACAAAAGAAAATGGGGTTTGATGAACTAATTAGAGGACCTATTTTCCTCTATTTCATTAGGAAATGAGATCCACACAATGAAAGGACTATCAACCTTTAGGTGAGTCAAGTCAAAGTTGTTGCAATTATGAAGGTATTGATGAAAGTGTTGTCATTGATGTCGACTGGTTAACTGGTTCTCAACTAGTTGTTGTTGTCTTTGATGTCATGGATAATAAACTCGTGAATTATAAAGATATGCAAAAAAATTCTATGATTATTAACCTATAATCTATACTTGAGATTCCACAAGAAAAGAACTCGTGTATTATGATGATTTTAAATATTTTGAACTTACACAACTTGTTTTAGAAATTCAATGAATTTCAAAGCTTTTCTTCTACATGACCTACTTGCAATTTTTTATTGAATGTTTCTCACAGCCTTCATGCAATTTTTTTTTTTTTAAGATTAATTTTATAGTAGTTTAATATTTTCTAAAATTGAGATGATAATACCGACCTTTGCACAATGTGTTATGCTTGATGGCCTTGAAAGGGGTTTGAGCTCCACAAGGTTACCACGCTGTTTTATGCTAAAAAATTATGAACAAAGATGCAATCAAAGGTTTTTTCAAAGGGATCTTGCTTATTTCGTGTAAGGTCTCTTCTTAGGGAACACCATTCCTAATGTATCCAAGAGAGGAAAATTCTAGGATAAGAGAATTGAAACTTAGGGAATGCAACATGTAGCATCACCACTAAGAGGAAAGTTGTACGCTAAGAAATATCATGCTCTTGGAGGACATCAAACCTAATGAAACAACCAAGAAAAAGACACATCACAAGAAGAAAGAAAATCACACAATAAAACATGAGGAGTAAAAAATAATGCCAATGTATGTCCCCACTTTAAATAAATTGCTAGCACCATTTCTTGGAGCAATTTTCTTTAAAGTAGCCAATGAAGAAGGCATGAGAGCTTATTCAGAAATCCCTATGCCAAGTCAAATGTTCTTGAATGAAGATACGTCATTAAAAAGAGAGTAAGGGGTTTCCCCCAAAATGAAATCCCAAAACATATAAGGGATCTATGGATTTGGGGTTAGTATATCTTTGATACAATATGATTATAGAGCTTGGAAATGTCATTTCCCCAAATACTTGCAAAACAAGAAGAATGGTGCATAGAGAGTGAAAACAAACAAAAATCTTTTGGTTCAACATGGAAGAGAATGAAATGTCTTGATGCCTTGCGTCATCCCTAAAAGAAAAGAACAAGAAAAATGAAAGGATAAATGTTTACAACATATAGAAGAATGTAGAAACAATTAGAGGAATGTACATAGAGAGAGATGCATCAAAGAAAACAATACAGGGAGATCACATTACACACATGCAATCACACAAAGAACATGAAAAGGAAAACAAAAATAGGACTAGTAAGGCACACAAAAGTCAACCTATAGCAGGTTGTCTGCATCCCAATATTCATGAGTATATATGAAAGGTGGACAACTAGCCAAAGGGACAACAACAAGTGCCAAAACTAGGACAAGGCTATCTAATCCCTTGCCCCCACTAAGTGTAGGATACATATGAGTTGAGATGATTGATGGGAATGAGATCCTTGCAATAAAGAAAATGATTTTTAATGAATATTAGACACGTAATAGTGAGCATGCTATATCCTACAACTATTACATGGAAAGGAGAAAAGTGCATGCTTTAAGGAACTATCTCTATCATATCAAATTTCTCAAGGATCCTCCTTAAGGCTTGAAACTCATCAATAAGGTTCCCAAGGGTTCAATGATATGTGCAATAATTCATGTTCTTAGGCTTGTTACACTTACTAGGAGGTGGAAATGTAATCCATCCTATATGAAGGTGTTCTATTTTTTGTTCAATTTGTTATTTAGTATGTAGGAATGACAAATTTTCAAGTTTGTAAGGTTTAGATTTCTTGCTTGTTTGAGGATCTTGTTGAGGTTGATTTGAAGAAGGACCTAAAGTGATCCTATCGTCCTTGTGAGACATTACTTCATCATTATGAGGTAGGAAATTTTTTTCCTTAGAAGATGTGGAGGGATAAGGATTTTGGTATCCTAATCCTTTAGTATCCTCACTTGGGATTTGTTCTAGAAGCTTGCGAATTTCATGCTTATTAGTTATGTCACATCCTTTCTTAGTTAAGATTTTAAATCCTTTGCCATAAGTCTCTTCTAGGTTGATGGGTGTGTTGGTCACTTTGTTAACATAAGATGGATATGTATGCACTTGATTAGAGGAGCTACGTTCACTCATTGTTGGAGGTTTATGCTTGGTTTGTGACCAAATTTTAGGACTTAGAAGACAAAAAATCTCAAGTGGTGGGATGGTAGGGGGTGTTGGTTATTGCATGGATGGGTAAAACGATGAATTTCTCTCAAGATTGTCAAGGCAATTGTTTATGCAATTTTTCATGCTATCATTGTCTTCTCCAATGATGTCAACTTCATGAGGACATTAATTAGGAGTTCATTGAGAATGATTAGATTCAATTGCATTAGGATCATTTCCAAAAACACAACATGAAACATCAACTAAAGATGTTAAAGACTTCCATAGGTTACCAATGCACATGTCCATTGTTTGAAATGCAAGGGGATTTTTAGATTTTCAGATTTATAACAAGGTAATTTTCTGATATACTATGCAAAAATCTGAAAATGATGTCTTGTAAATGCAATTTTGAATTCACACAATGCACTAAATTTATCAAATTAAGCCTAATATAAAAAAATTCAAGTAACAAAAATTCTACAAGCTAAAACAAAAAACTGAAAACAAGAAAGTAGAATGCAGAAACAAATGTTTAATGCCTAGAAATTCAAGAAATGACCTTAATTAGGGACTCATTCACCCAAGGGTGAATGGGTCCTAGGTTAGGGTTTTGAAAAATGTTTTTTCATATTTTTGAGTTGATTCTAGTGGTTTCTAGATTCTAATTTAAAATAGTGAGTTATAATTTGAGTTTTCATCAAATTAAGGTTGAATGCAAATGTAAAATATGACAAAATGACAAAATAGGAGACTTAATTTGACGTGCGATTTTGATTCAATTTTTAAATGTAAATGAATGAGAATGAAATGCTATGTAAATGATTTATAAAATGACTATTTTTTATATATTTTTTAGATTTCAAGAGATGCAAACATGCAATCCTAAAACCTTAAATTAAATGAAAAATAATGCAAGTTAAACAACTCTAAATGAGATTCAATTCAATATAATGAGATGAAAATGAATGAAAAATATAGATCTAGGGTGAAAATGGAATCCAAAATTAGAAAATTGTAATGATAAAAAATTAGGTTCATCAAAATGAAACATAGAAAAATAGGTTCACCAAATAGGAACAATGGAAAATGGGGTTTGATGAACTAAATAGGGGACCTATTTTCCTCTATTTCATTAGGAAATGAGATCCACACAATGAAAGGACTATCAACCTTTAGGTGAGTCAAGTCAAAGTGTGAATGTATTGATTTCCTTTCTTTCCAAGGACGAGGGTGTTGGAAGAATGAAGAAGAACATCTCATTATGTAGCTTTTGTGTTGTCATTGATGTCACCATGTTATATGAGTTATAATTGCATCACCATAAGTTCAAGCTTGATCCGATATTCTGAACTTGTATACAAAAATAGTCATTATCCTTTGGTATTTTGGTCCGCATATGTAGTACAAATAAGATTTATCCCTGTGGTTCATATATGATATACACTACATATATCTATATCTATGTTCCTGATTGCAGATGGTTCTCATATTTATATCAGAAGTTGTGAATGACAGAAGGTTGATAGGCACAATGTTGATAGGTTGTAGCACAAACTAGCATATGAATTTTGGTCCACAATCCTCCTCTGATGAATATCATTCATTGCTGTTTTGGAAGATGGTTCTTGGTTGCTAGAAGCTTGTAAATTCAGAATTTCATGTGTACAGGTGCTCGAATGGCAAGTTGGCATCATTCTATTGTTGTATTTTGTTAGTAGGTCTATGCTTGGCTAACCTAATCAATAGTTGATGTTATAATGAATTAATTTTGTGTTGCATATGTATTCGTGACCTATCTTAGGTCCATGTTGACATATTGTAGCATACTACACACTTGAATTATTTTTGGAAAATCTTTGTACAAACTTGAAGCCGACAATGAATATTTATGGTGAATGAGGGTTGCATCTAACTAGGCCGACCTAATTGATGCTTGCAGATGAGTCAAATATATATATTGGACAATTTTTGAGATTGAAAGATATAGACAAGTATATGAAGATGAATCAAGGTGAATACATATCTGTTGGTATGTGAGTTTATCAGAAGAAGTGTGCGAAGTCAGTTTACTCAGCATCAAAGGAACTAAATCAACACTTGTCAGGTGTAGCTTTATCGGTTCATATTTTGGTTATAAGCCATTTCTACATTGTATCTTTGTAGGCAGTGAGCCTCCCATCTTTTAGAAAGTGAGTCCTGGCAGTGAAACACCCTGTGGAATATCTTATAACCGGTTATATTATATTGTGAGCTAATCCTCACTGTGGTTTTTCCCATTTTGGGTTTTCCACTTAAAAATCTTGGTGCTCATGTGTTGTGTGATTTTATGTTCTACTAATTCTCTTTCCCATTCTTACTATTATATGCATTGGAGTATTTGGATGGGGTATGTTCAATAAGTTTAAGAAGATACTGATTCACCCCCCTCTTAGTATCTTGGGTGTTCAACAATTGGTATAAGAGCCTAGTTTCTTTGAAGAAGCTTAACAACTTGAGGAATATATTTAAGATGGGACAAATGGATGATAAAGAAGAACTCCAAACAACTCTTGAAGATCTTGAAAAATCTGAAAATGAAAATAGAGATTTGAAAGAAAATATTGATGAGGCAAATGAATGCATCAATAAATTGAAAGAGCAATTGATGAAATTCAAAGAAAGACATAGAGAAGTAAGCGAGCAATTAAAACAAGAAAATGAAGAGATCACCAGATTTAACATGCAAGTGGAGGAAAAAAAGAGAATTGAAGATTATTTGAATATGGTGGTGCAAAGCAAGATTGATGAATGCTTAAGGCTTGAACAAGAAGTGGTAAACCTAAGAGAAGATATGGAAAAAGCAAGAGTCTATTAAGATAAGTTCAAAAAAATCTCCACCAAGCTCAACGAGTTGATTGGAGGAAAATAAACCAACTAAAGACAAAGGTGGTTTGGGACTAGAAGCAGGTGAAAGCTCAAAGGCTATGCAGACCCAAAAAATAGTTGACAATCAAAAGACTCAAGAAAAAGGAAAACATAAAAGAAATCCAAGAAGCTTTGCTAGAAGACCGCCTATTAGAAAACCAAATGCTCAGAGGTACCCATCTTTCAATGGTGTTGTTTTTTCATACAATAAATTTGGTCGCAATAAAGTGTAGAAGTAGAATAAACTAGTATGCTAGATCCTTCTCCAGACAATATTTTGGATGCAAGAAAGTTGGACTCAGATGATGAATTGGTTTAAAGGAGGTAGAATGAATCAATATTTTTTTGGCTACTACTATGCATGCAATAATTTTGGACACAAAGCAAATCAGTGTATATCAAGGGTTAATGGAGCTCAAAAAAATCAGAAAAGTGTTGTTTGATATGATTATAGCAAGCCCAAACACATTTCATAAGTATGCAGAAGTAAAGGAGGAAAGCAATATGATTTGGTAAAGAAGAATGAACTAGTGAAGACAATTGACAAAAATGAGGTTAACAAAGAAATGAAAATGATATGGAAGAAGAAAGAAGAGCCAATAACATCAAGTGACTATGTGCCCTCATCTAGTGTAGACAATCCCTTTGGCAATTAGACCCAACACGGTCTTAGGGGGAGCATTAACATAAAATTATTCAACCCCTTGGATATCTAGTGTGTTAGATATTGGCACAAAGATATGTTGTAAAGAATGAATAAACATAGCTTATACAAAAGGAACCAGAAGAAAAGTTTCAGGAATGATCATTTGTGGAGGAAATTAGGATTTTTCAGTACAATAAAGAAGAGTTTTTATCAACTTTTTGAATCCTACTGCATTTAATACAAATTAGGGTAGCTCATTGATCTGTAAAGTGAATTTGTAATATTTTTTTATCACTTATGCAATTGAATAAAGTGAACAGTGATTTGGAGCAATCTTGAGGCAATCTGAAGAGTGATTCAAGAAAAACCCTACTTTTGGTTCTTGTGAAAGATAAATAAATTTTAATCTTTTGTGCTATTGTGGGTTTATGTGAATCTTTTTTTTGAAATCATTAGAGCTCGGTGTGTGAAAATATGGAAACCCCTATAGTTGTAAACATGTCAGAAAGACCTAGACCTTGCTACAAGAAGTATTCCATGAAGGTATTTGAAGATGACCCTCTGGGCGCCTTCTCATCGATTCCTCATGGTGTCATGCCCAATGAAGACACTAGAATGTACATTTGTGTTAAGACTAAGGAGTATGATCATAGAAAAATGATAGATATGTGGTACAATGAGCTCACTGGGGATGATTTCTTGAAAAAACCAAAATGAAGCCATAATGATCGGTCACAAGATCTACTTCACAAATAGGGAAAAATTTGTGTCTGCTACAACTATATACACCAGATATGACATGGTAGTAAATGGAGTAGAATATGATCTTTGTGAACTTCTCTGACAACAATTTTTTGAAAATATGAAAATGACAAAGGAGAATAAATATGCATTTAAGTTTGGTTCCCTAATTGTTTTTCTATTGTTCTACTTTCTTAGATGACTTCCTAGAAGAGATGATGTGGTAATATGGGATACATCAAGACCTGTTGCAAATCAAATTTTTTATTACATGCATAGCTTGGGTGATCTGAAGAGTGAAGACAATGCTCTGACAACATTCTTTGTTGTATTCAAAAGAAACATGAATGAACGAGAAAGGATCCCAAAGAAAATTGCTGAAAAATACAAGGATGACATCATATTTCATGTCTTCTCAGATGAGTGCATGATTGGAGTAATTGAAATCCAGACTATCTGGATCCAACCATTGGGTTATGAAGTTACATAGGATGAAGCAAAAGGCTATGTACAAGTTTTATTGAAATGCCCAAAAGATTCTAGTGAACCAAGAGTGGGCACATCTGAAGAAAAATCTATGGAAATTCACATGAAGCATAAGATTCCTGTGATAAGAAAGAAAGTAGATAGAATTCTTAGAAAGGCTGGCTTCACTAATGAAAAATTGCATGGGGAAGATCCAAGGGAGAGAAGATGACTGGAGAATCATCAGGACTGAGGAGATCCAGCATGACTACTCCTTAAAAACCATCCTCTACTCCTGCATTAGTAAAGGTAGAGAACAATGCTCTTGGTAAACGAAAAGACCTAGATTCTTCCATACCTTCTAAAAGATCAAGAAAAAGGATAGAGTCTCCTCTGGTGGCACCATTCAAAAGAGGCAGAAAGGAAAAGGTAACAAGGGAGAAAAACCTCAGCATCTTCGAAGAGAAAGAAGAAGAGGAGGAAGAACCTAAAGCTAAATTGATAAGAAAGAAGAAAGGGAACATGCCCTCTAGTGAAGGTGCTTCATAGGAAGCAAGTGTTGGGACTAAAAGATATCATTATGTGTCATCCTCTGAACAAGAAGAAAAATAGGCTTTTGGTGTTCATGTGCACACCAAATTGGACTTGAAGAAGGTAAATAAGTCAAAAGAGGCATCTTCAGACCAGGAAGAAAAAAAAGCCTCACCGGTAAGACTTGGTTCCCCTCTTAGATTAGAGGCATTAGTTAATAGCTTAGTACATTTTAAAGATGTGTTGCAACCTATAGAAGAATTTTATACTCAAGTAGGTAGAGAGGATAGGAAAACATTGATTTTAGCTATTATTCAATATGTTATTACTTTGGAAGTTAGTTGGGACTATGTTAAGTCCAATGTACTTGAGAAATTGTGGGATGCCCTAATGAAAAGAAGATAAAAGGCTATTGAGTTAGAAGAAGAGATAAGAAATGAGGAATTTGAGAAAATTGGGTCTTCTTTGACCACAAATGATATGGAAACCTTGAAGAAGGTATGCTCAAAGATGTTTCTAATGAAAAAAAGGGTAAATAATTTGATGATGAAAGATAAAAAGAAAATAAAGAAAATAAAGAAATAAATTGCAAAATCCATCAGGGATATGGCAAAGAAATATGGTATGTTTGGTGCACTCCCATCCGGTTCTGCACCAAAATCAGGAGAAGAAGATTTTGCAGAGGTAAAGGAATACATTCCTCTAGAAATAAGTGATAGAAATATCCTTCAAGAAACAGGCATTACAAATGATCCTCCGGAGATAGAGAAAAAAAAAGAGGAAGAAGTTGAAGAAGAGAAGCTTGATGTTGTCCCTTCGGGACAAGCTGAAGAAGAAAAATAAAAAGACAAAAAAGAAGAAGAAGAAGAAGAAGAAGAAGAAAGAGTAGAGGAAGAAGAAAGAGATGGGGAAGCTTCCAACAAGAATGAAAAATAAAAAAAGGCAGCTTGTGGAATCACAAATGTCATATAGAGAATCCTCCTCCAACAATGATGTATTAAAAGGCTTATTAAACAAGAAAATAAGGTTCCAGTCAGTAATTCATTTGGAACTTCTACAACTCCCCATGGTTCAAGGCAATGTGGGTTTGGACAAGATATCTCCCATTCACAAATTGGTGTCAGGAGATGCATTGCATGCATCTTGAAGAAAAGAAATTCTGGAAACAGACCAAAAGGGGATAAAACTAATTGATGATACCCTCAAAAATTTGTAGGAGGCCACCCCCGGTACAAAAATAGATACATCTCTCACTCTAGTAGAAAACTTGAAACTTCTATTGGACTTCTTTAAGGAATATTCTTCCAGACTTGGTGAGAAGATCGAGTGAGAAATTGAGGAGAAAATGGGAGAGAAAAGGCTTCCAAAACTTCATGATAAGTGTGCTCTAGCACACACTATTGTGGAAAAGAGCCTGATGGTTGTGCAGGCTTGTGAGTCTAAAGAAAATACTATATTTTCTTAGTATATAAGGTGGCCAAATGCCACACAAAGTATCAAAGATCTCATGGAGTCCATTGGGTCCTAGTTGATAGTTGTTTCCAGTACATACAGTCAATCTAAAGATAGAGACAAGTCAACTTGGAATTCTATCAATGCTCACATAGATAAATTATTTGTTCTAGAATAGTAGAAGGAAGACATCATCAAAACATTTGGTCTACTAGGTGACCTTGTGAGAATGGAATACACTCTGGTGGCCATTGCTTTGGCAAATGCAGAAAAACTAGAAAAGATCAATCTAACTCCATGCACTCTAGATGATGCAGAAGAAAGCCTGATGGAATTAGAATATCTGAATAGAATGCTGGTATCTGCTAAGAAGATTTTGGAGAATTACAAGTCAGCATGGCAAGGTATTCTCAAGGAGTTTCAAGGCTTACCTTCCTCTAGGTAATACTTTTTTAAAGTTTACACATTGTTGAGACACACTCCTAAGGGGGAGTTAGGAATTTTTTCTTTTAAACATACAATGTTTTGGACCACCCTTATATATATTCATATTTTTGGACTGCCCTTTGTCCTTGACATCAAAGGGGGAGAGAATGTCATGAAGAGAAAATGGGAGAGTGTGTTGCAAATATGAGGTTTGTGCATTCTTTTAGCACATGTTGCCATCAATGACAAAGGGGGAGATTGTTGGAAGAATGAAGAAGAACATCTCATTATGAAAATTTTGTGTTGTCATTGATGTCACCATGTTATATGAGTTATAATTGCGTCACCATAAGTTCAAGCTTGATCCGATATTCTCAACTGGTATGCAAAAATAGTCATTATGCTCTGATATTTTGGTCCGCATATGCAGTACAAATAAGATTTATCCCCATGGTTCATATATGATATACATTGCATATATCTATATATATGTTCCTAATTGCAGATGATTCTGATCTTTATATCAGAAGTCATGAATAAAAGAAGGTTGACAAACACAGTGTTAATAGGTTATAGCATAGACTAGCATAGGAATTTTGGTTTGCAATCCTCCTCTGATGAATATCATTCATTACAGTTTTGGGAGATGGTTCTTGGTTGCTAGAAGCTTTTAAATTCATAATTTCATGTGTACAGGTGCTCAAATGACGAGTTGGCATAATTTTAGACAATGATTTCTACCAATGAGCCACCCTTTGTAATATATTATAATTGGTAGCTAATCCTCATTGTGGTTTTTCCCATTTTAGGTTTTCCATGTAAAAATCCTAGTGTTCATGTGTTGTGTGCTTTTATTTTCTTCTAATTCTCTTGTTCATTCTTATTGTTATATGCATTGGAGTATTTGGATGGTGTATGTTCAATAAGTTTAAGAAGATACTGATTCGCCTCCACCTCTTAGTATCTTGGGTGTTCAACAGGGGGTCTTGATTAAACAACACTTTGGGGAGGAAGATTAAAAATAGAAAACTAACTCCAAAATGCAATCTACAACTTGGATCTAATAGTTTAAGCTCAATACTAATGGAACCAAAAATATAAATGCAGATCAAAGAGAGGTAAGATGATGTGTACCACTCATGAAAAGTGCACTGTTGAAGCTGACCTAGGACTCATTCACCTAGGGGAGAATGGGTCTTGAGCTAGGTTTGTCTACAACTTTTGCGAGCCTCTGCTACAAATCCGAATCTCTTAATTTTCCTAGGTTTGAGGTTTGAAAATCCGGAAATAAATTTTGTAAGTGAGCTTTCGTGAGATGATAACTTTTGTGAAATTTTTTGCAACTTTGAATTCAATTTTCGATAACCCTAACTTTCACCCTAACCTAACCATTAATAAAATCATAACCATAATCATAACTATAAATCTAACCTTAAACGATAAACATAAACCATAATGGTAGCCCTAAACTTTCCCTAACCATAAAATAACCTTAACCTAACCAAATCCCTAATTGTAACCCTATCCCTAACACTAACCATAATCCTAATCCTAACCCTAGTCCAAATTATAATTGTAACTCTAAACCTAACCATAAACCATAAACCCTAATTGTAACCTTAAATTAACCCTAAATGTAACTTAAACCCTAACCCTAACCATAATGCTAATCATAACCTTAATTTTAACTCTACTCCCAACACTAATCCTATTTCTAATTAAGGTTTCATGATCCATTCAAGCATTCAAGGCATTGTTTCAAATCAAGTTTCAAGATCAAGATCCACATCCATTGAAGCCATTTCATACAAGTTGCAGATCTATATTCCAAGGTTCATTCAATACAATTTTGTGGATATGTTTAGTTGTGATAAATACATGCTATCTTATTGCATCAATATTTTTGGAGGTCTACAAGTACACTTTGAACTGGTAGTGTGCTACAGATAGTTTTGGATGCATATTTTCTCTATAGAACATATGTTTGGATACTTTTGTCATTTTCTGTATATACAATTTCATCTTTATGATCCTATGTGGACATTCTACATATCTTAGTTTGTTTCAAGGTTAATGTTTGGTTGCTAGATTTCAAGCGTATCCTAAGAAATCTCATGAAAAAGCTGTGAAAGAGTATTCAAATATTTGAAGGGAACTCTAGATTATGGCCTGTGGTATAAAAAGGATAATAACTTTTCTCTTAGTTCCTATACTGATTTTGATTGGGCAAGATGTGTGGATGGCAAAAGAAGTACAATTGGAAGTGCATTCTTTTAGGGAGACAGATTGGTCTCTTGGTTCAGTACAAAGTAGGACTCAGTGTCTTTTCCCATAGTAGAGGCTAAATACATTATTGCAACATCTTGTTGCACTTAGGTGCTTTAGATGAAAGATTCCTTGAAATATTTGAAAGTGGTATATGAAGAACCCATTTCAATATTATCAAATAATAAAAGTGTAATTAATATTTCCAAGAATTTGGTAATGCATTCAAGGACTAAACACATCTCTATTTGGTATCACTTTCTGAGAGAGAAGGTTACAAAGCATGAAGTTAGAATGGAGTATGTGCCTACTAAGATGTAGATTGTAGATATCTTCACAAAGGCAATTTTAAAGGATACTTTTGAGTATCTATGACATAATTTAGGGGTTATTGCCCTTGCTTGTTCTAACTAGATGCATAAAATGGTGCATATTTTGAGGGGAAGAAATTCATGTCATGTCCTTTAATCCTAGATTGATGTGTGCTCCTACTCAGGGGGAGTTGGTAGTAAAGAGGAGTTTTGATGCAATTGTGCAAGAATCAAGAAAAAGTGTTGTTGATCAAAGGGTAGAATGTGTTGTTTCAATTAAATATCTTTTTCCCTTTGTCCTTGGATTCAAAAAATGTACTATTATGAGTAGGTGTGAAAGACCCTTTGTCCTTGATGTCAAAGGGGGAGAGTGAGTAGGTGTGTTGACATCAATGTCAAAGGGGGATGTTGTTGGCAGTTGTTGTCATTGATGTCAACACTTATTTTTGGTTGTCATTGATTTCAACACTTGAGAAGATTTGTGTAAGAAGTTATATTGCCATCAATGCCAAATAGGGAGATTGTTGGTAGTTATTGTCATTGATATCAACATTGATTGCTGGTTGTCATTGATGTCAATACTTGAGGATATTTGTATAAATTTTGTTGACAGTGGTTTGTGACAACACTTGGTGAATTTCTTATGGTTGTCTTTTTTGTTAGCACTTGAGAAGTAAGGAAGATTGTCTTTTGGAATTGGTTTTCATTGTTTACAACATTCTATTTGGGCTAACATTGATACATAATAAGTTGTACATAATGGGAATGGAATAAGTATTGTTGCATGAACTAAAGGATAGGCTATGGAGTTATATATATGCAATTAATGTGGATGGTAATATGAAATGATTGATAGACAAGTGCTACAAGTGCATGTAGTAGCAGGTCCCTTCTATAAGTTTGTCACCTTTAAGAATGATGCTATAGGTCCCTACTGCTTGTGCCAATATCTCAAAAAATGAATGTTGTCATTTATCACCTATGTAGTGTGTACACATTAAATATGTGAGGAAATTATACCTTTGGAACATCAGTGGGTGAGCTGTGTTGCTCTTCTACTGATTCATTTGTATAACTTGTCTTTTTTGTTGGATTTTCAATTGTAGGTTCAAAATATTGAATTTAATGTAAGAAGTAAGTCATCCTTCTGCAATAGTTTCTTATAAAGCTTCAATATGTGTTTGTTAACTACCAATGAGAACCTAACTTCATCAATTGTTTGTAGCTACACTTCTCCATTTGGAAACTTATTTTATCCCATATGGCCCAAGCCATATGGTTTGTAATTTCCCTTTGTAATCTTTGTATCTAGAATCATAAAGTAGAGCCTAATCACTTGCATTGAATTCCTTTGTCTTAGTAAATTAATCATCCCAATTAATTCTTTGATTTTGGATAACTTTAGTGTGGTGTATGGTTTCCATTTTGATTTCATCTGGTGCATTTAGGTTGTGCAATCTCATCTGCTCTACTATTGAAAAATCCATTCCTAATGCGACTGATGTACTCAATGTTTTATACTCAAATTATATAGGAAATACTACTTTATTTCCATACACTAGTTCATATGGTGTAAATCTTGTTGTTGTCTTCCAATTTGTTCTATAATCCCAAACTGCCTCAAGCAATTTGGATGCCCAGTCTTTCCTATGAATTTTTATTGTCTTTGTAGAATGTTTCCAATTTACCTATTGGTTACTTACACTTTCCCATTGGCTTGATGGTGGTAAGTATGGTATTCTCGTGTCTAATCTCATACTCTTGAACCAATTTTGTGATCATAAACCGGGGCCCTTGGTTTGTGACAATTTCTCTTGGAACTCCATATCTTGTGAATATTTCTTTATAGAGAAACTTTTCCACATTCCCATCTCTTGCTTACTATAAAGCCTTAACCTCCACCCACTTTGTAAGGTAATCTATGCAGATCAGTATGTACTCTTTGTTGTTTTATGTTAGTGAAAGTGGGCCAATAAAGTCTACTCCCCATTTTTTAAATGGTTCTATTACTAACCATGCTTACAATGGAATTTCATCTATCTTTGTTGTCCTTCCCATTATTTGACATCTGTCACAACCCATAGTTCACTTCACTACATATTTATGAATATTTGGCTAATAATACCAAGTATTCAAAATTTTAAGAGTTGTCCTCTTTGTTGCAGAGTGTCCCCCACATGGTTCATCATGGATTGCTCTTAGGATATCATACACTTCATCTTCATGGATTCATATTATTATTATGTTTTATGGGCCTTTGTAGAATAAGTATCCAACTATCTAGGAGTAGGGAAAGCTCTTGTGAACCAATTGCCTCTTTTCTCTTGGTGAGAAATGGGGTAGTGTCTTTCCTACTACAAGATAGTTGGCAATATCTGCATACCAAGGTGTATTCAGAGATAGAGAAAATAAATGCTCATTTGAGAATGAATAATCAAAATCTTCTTTTGATTTGGTCAGTAGTTTAGAGAGAAAATATACCACTACATTTCCTTTACCTGGCTTATCCATAATGCTAATGTCAAATTCTTGAAGCAACTGTAACCACATGACAAGCCTACCACCAACCACTAGTTTTTTCATGAGATTCCTTATTGTTGTATGGTCAATGTGTATAAACATTGAATTCCCTATTAATGTATACTTTTTTTTATTTCATAAATGATTTCCAAAATCTCTTTCTTTGTCACTATATAATTGAGTTCCACCCCTTGTAGATTCTTGTTGATGTACTATATGGTATACTCTTTTTTTCCTTCCTTATGTCCAAGAACAAGTCCCATAGAAAAATTAGAAGCATTTGTATGGATATGGAAAGGTAAGCTCCAATTTGGTCCTCTCAAGATAGGTGTTTTTGGTTAATCTTGCATTGAGTGCTTCAAAGGAATGTTGACAAGCAATTTTCCACTCAAATTCTACATCTTTTGATAGTAAAACAAATAGTGGGGCTGCAAGTTTGCTAAAATCTTGAATGAATCTCCTATAATACCCAACATGTCCTAGGAAACTTCTAACATATTATTGTCTTTGAGGCACAAGGAGTGTTGATATCACCTCAATTTTTTTGGGGCCCACTTGAATTCCTTCATTTGATAGAAACTATCCCAATACAATCCCCTCAATCATCATCATAAATAAATTTTCATGTCTCAGGGATAGGTTATGTTCTTCACATCCTTTTAGTACCTTCTCCAAATTCCCAAGTGCTTCATCATATGTATTCCCATTAGTTGTGAAATCATCCACATAAACCTCTATAGAATCATGTACAAATTTTGAGAATATACTCAATAATTCCCTTTGGAAGGTGGATGGTACATTACATAGCCCAAATGACAAGACAAAATAAGAATATGTACCCCAATGGCATGTGAAAGTTGTATTGTCCCGGTCCTTTGGTGCTATCTTAATTTGATTGTAGCCACTAAATCCATCCAAAAATATAAAGTACTTGTTTGTTAATGAATCCATTACTAGGTCAATGAAGGGGAGTGGAAAGTGGTCCTTCCTACTTGCAACATTCAATTCTTGGTAGTCTACAAACACTCTCCATTTTCATCCATTTTTAGGGACAATTACTAGAGGTGACACCCATTGACTATCAGAGATGGGATAGATAAAGCCCGCATCAAGCATTTTTTGTAATTTTGATTTAACTATATCATGGAATATAGGGTTCATCCTCCTTTGGGGTTTTCTAACTAGTTTGAAACCATAATTGATATAAATCCTATGCATGCATGATTTCGGGTCTATCCCCTTCATGTCATGGTAATCCCATGCAAAGGATTCTGCATGTGCTTGTAGCATATTCATCAATGAGGTTTGTTGTATGTTAGTCAATTAATTGTTAACACTTAATGTTTCACCTAGAATTATCTCTAAAGTAAAGGATGTTGTTTGAACAGATGAAAGGTCAATTCCCACTATGTTTGGAACACACTGGTGTGGTAAAAAAGTATGGAAAAGTTAGGAAACTGACTCAAGTGAATTGGAAAGGATCATATTTTGTAAAGGATTCTACACACATGTTAGACATTCATGATGTTGTAGGTCCCTACCATATTTATTTTGCATGATGTTTTCTATCAGGTCATCTTCATATTAGTTTTCTAACAAGGGGTTCCATTCAATAGTCATCAAGGTTTTCAAGGAGTATTGATCTTCCTCATCTAGAGTAGGGGAAATGGTTTTTTCTAGGTCTGCATGTGTAACGCCAAACCACGAAACCCTAGAGGAAAACTCGCTTAACACTAAGAAAGTGGTAAAAAAATTTAAGTACATTATACACAAGATTGCAAATGAAACAATAACTTGCTTTCTAATCTATGTCCTCTAAGGTTCCAAGGTTATGTTAATAGAATCCCATTTATGAAACTAGAAAGAACTGAAAGTCATTACATTAATTAAATTACATCTACAATATGAAAGTACATCTAATCATCTCATTTAATTGAACAATCAATATGAAATAACCATACTTGTAACCAATAGAGATCATTTAGAATCAACCCACTTATCTAACATATACAATAACATCTTATACATTTTCCATTACCTATAAGAGTTCAACATTCATTAACTTCATTACATCATTACATTTGGGAATGAATTTCTCTCCGTGTACATGTGAGGAGAGTACATCAAAAGTATAATACATGATACAATTGGATTTTAGTACAATACAAATACATGAAGATACTGTGCATGAAATGGAACACAAAAGTCTTCATAACCAAGAGTAGTCACCACAGACACAGAAAAAGTGAGGGAACCCAATTGAGTGCATGGCATGATCCACCCAACCATGTGGAACCCTAAGGTCCAACCCCCGTTTGAGGAGATAACAATAAGCTCCCACCACCAAAGCATAGAAGAAGACAATAGGACACTAAAGGGCTATCATGATTCCAGCATACAAAAGTAACAAGCAAAACATAAAGAAACAACTACTTCCAGAGGTACAAGAACAAAAAGGGAGGAAAAAACAAGGTATACAAGGTCACTATAGGGAAGAGTGTCATCACATATTTTTCTATGGATAGAATTTTGTGATTGATTTAAAGAAAAACAACACATTCAAAACAAATAATGAACGAGATGGTTAAACCACAAACCCTTTGATTTAGTGCATACTTGTGAGAAAAGCCTTATGTTTGCACCCCTTTAAAAGGACCTTTCCTTAAAAGTTTCTTAACATTTTGGCTTTGATTTTAGGGTACATTAACCAAAGTAAACATTTGGGAACTATGGCTTGGGTTTTGTGATTTCACAACCTAAGTTATAGACATGAAGGTCACATAAGTCCATGCTTGCTGAGTCAGTCCAAGTGTTGTCTTATCACTTTCCATACTTCAAAAACACAGAGAAAAAGTTGAGAAAGAATTATTCACAAGATCATTTTTCGAACCAAAATAATTGGAAAGACAGAAGGTCAGATAGTCCCACATCCATTATTTCCATCCTACCTATTTGAAATCAAAATCAAACAAACCATTAAGGTCATTCCTCCACTCAGACGTCCATGATATCAACAGTTACTTGGGACTTGCAGATAGTATAAGTAAGCTTTCTCGTAACATATCCTCTAGAAAAGGAAGAGGAATATAGACCTTAGTTCTTCAATATTTTGATTTCCAAGAAGTAGTACCATTCCAAAACAACACTTAAACCCTAGGGTCTTGAGCTTCACAACAACCATCCCATAACACCATCAAAATTTATGACATTCTGGTGACCAACTGCCCTAGTTCAGCAACCGGATCTTGTAGCATCCATCCTTCAGCCTAGTCTCACATATATTGAAGGTGAACAAACCAACATCATAAGCAACTTGAGAACCTTAATTTTTAAAAATAATGAAACACCCTACCAGTTTCTCGCAACATCAATTGTCATAGATGGAGAGGAAGAGAAAGCTGGCATAGCAGCAAAAAGACCCATATTGCTACCACCCGTGTGGCAATAAATACCCTCTTCATGATCTATCACACAATAAAAATCCATAGGGGAACATCTACATCTCACCATTGCAGACATAGGTATCGTAATCCAAAGTTTGATAGGAAGTGTGCCTTAAAAATTTATCGCAATTGTAACCTCTTGCTAAGAAACTATTACACCTGAGCTAGGAGGAACCGAATAGGCTTACCTACCCAAATATATCCTATCATTTAGAGAAACATCGAGTCTTTAGTATTTAAGTCACCTAGAGAGTACACCACTCTCCCATAGGAGACCCAAATTGTTTATGAAAAACCACAAGATCATAGCTTAGGAAGAAAATGGAAGCCAACAAGAACAAAACCAGTATCCCACTAGTAAACACCATGAATGATGAAAGTGTCCCATGATTATATCAACCAAGTGACCTTTTGATAGGGTATTGAATATTAAAACATCCCCAAACATGTTGATCTATTACCCAAATCATTCTTATCAAGGGTCACAACATCAAGTAGGGAAACAACATCAAGGGTTTCAAAACCCCCATCAAGGAACAAGTCTAGAACATCAAATCGCCCTAGATAAAATTGAGAGAGATCTTGAAGAAATTAAACGAAATTAAAATCTGACGTATCGTCGATCCCATGTGTAAAGTCAAAACATTACATATCGAAAACAAACAAACATCATTCCACAAATACCTCAATATCCACATCAACAACACTTCCAATATCTGTAGTATTAAGGAAATCCACAACACCCATGTGTACCTCAAGTGCAATATCAAAATGTACCTCAATCATAGTATCAAGAAGTTCTACAACACCAAAATGTACCTGAAGTGCAATATAAAAATATACCTCAAACACATAATCAAGGAATTCTACAAAATCAAGAGCAAAACAATCAAGAAAAAACACAAAGGAAAGATTACCAACTAGGAAGTAAATTCACCCCTTTGGGAGAAACTTTAGAGGTAATCATGCACGAACTAGTATAATAGGAACTTATCAAAATAAATGATAGTCCAACTTATGGTGAACCAAGATTTAAAATCCCTTGGTATAACTAGTATGAACGATGTGAGTTCCACAAAATCAAGGGTCACCCAACGAAAAGATGCATTACACTCAAAAACCACATCCAGGACCTTATTGAGCAAGGAGAAATAACTATTGAAGACAAAATTCAAGGTTCATCTACTAGTGACAAAGTGGAAAATTTATCAAACTCAAAGGTTGAAAGCAACAATCAAGAAATATCTATCATTGATCACAATAAAATTTTCTCAAACTCAAAGGTTGAAAACAACAAGCAATAACTATCTATCATCGATCCCATTGACATTGTTTCTACATCATCCAGTGAGCAAGAGGACATGCATCAAGAAGTTATTCCCAAACATGATCAAATTCAATCACCCAAGTCTAGCAATTATTTAGTACAAGATATATTGACATCATCCAACCTCATGGCGGTGCATATTGATGATCAAGAGACTCTTGATCCACCACTTATACCCAATGCAGAAATTCTAGACCAAGAGCTATCACCCATATGCCCAGTTTTTGAGAAAAGCCAAGGATCATTTACAAGAAATCCCTTCTTTGAAATTGATCCATGTCAAAAATGATACCACACAAAGTCAAGATCAATAATCCCTATCATCAAAATACTACAATAACTTCATAGATATCTTCCAAAATATCCCATGTTTTCCAAAAGAAGAACAAACCCATATACCAAGCACACATACATACCCATGAGATGCTTACTTCTAATGGACATGTAGATGATCTTCATCTAAGACAAGAGTCCCATACTCTTGATATCATTACCAAAGAACAAGAGTCTCCTACTCTTAAACAAGATCAAGACATAACAAAAGTTGGAGACATATCAAAAAGGGACCATGAAGAATTATTATACACAAGTTGTGAATCAGAAACATTCTATGGAGACATATCAAGAAGGGATCATGAAGAAGACTTATATATAAGTTGTGAATCAGAAACATCCTATCAAGACATATAAAAAATGAATCATGAGGATGAATTTTACATGGACATTAAATAAAAAAAACTCTTGAAGAAGCATTAAAATTTGATATTTCACAAGATCGGGTGGAAGATATCAATCAAGAAGGTATCCCATATATAAAGGAGACTATTAGTGAGATAGCTACCACATTAGAAGATCCACAACAGAGAAGAGAAATACTAGCACCTTATTTCCAAGGTAAGACGTATCCCATTGCAAATGAACTCTCTCAACATATTCAGTGTTAAGACAGAGGGTTAGGCCTACATGAACAGGGTATCCTACAACCAGAGTAGATTATGGGAAATCCTAAGCATCAAGGTCTTTATTATTCATAAAATAAGGGAGATAAACACATCAAGGATACCTCCATAATACTGGGGGCAAATTTATCTAATGCAAGCATCAACATAGAGAGCACGAAGAGTCCTTATGATGAAATTGATACCAACGCTACAACTAGCCATGTCATGAATCATCATCCACATATATTTCCATCTTCTGATTAGGACCAAAAACAAAAGAAAAAGATATATCAATGAAGGGAACAAGTCATTGAAGCAAAAGAATTAGCAAAGAAAAATGGACAAGACAAGTTTAAATGGATACAAAAGAAAAAGAAAGAAAATCATCTTGATCACATTCCATTAGTCAAAGAAACTATGGGGAAAAATAAAAAATGAAAGTTCATCCAACAAAAATGTCCAACAATACAAAAGAAAGCTTCAAGAGAAACTTACAAAGTATATCAAGATATTGGTCACAATCAAATCTCCATATCCACCCATCATTACTCATCATCCCAAGTTTGGAGAGCCAAAGGTTCCAAAGTGTCAACCAATCCATCTAAATATCATATCCCTCAACACATTTTGCCATCCATGATATCCAAAACTCATATTGGCCATGTTTTGGCAACAACTCTTTATCATAAGGACCCTAACGACACTCTATCACGATGTGTGCATCAAGGTAAGGTCAACTCTGGTATCAACAAGGAAGATAAGAATTATCAAGGGTTACATTGAAGCGATCGTATCCTATCAAACCAACTCCTTCAAGAAGGATATCGTTGGCACACCATGAAAAAAATAACAACCATATCAACACCAACAACGTATACATTAGAACCACCATGTGGTTCAACATGAGAAAAAAATGTCACCATGACGAAAACTTGGTAAACAGGCATCTTGTGTGACATCAAAAATCAATAAAATCAAGAAAAAAAGTCAAGAGAAAAGTCAACCTCCAGTGAAAACCACTATGGTGGCACCTTGGACAAGTACCATTATGAAAACCTAGAAAATAGGTGTCATGTGTATGAATCATACATCTACATGCACCATTTAAGGTGGAAGCATCTCAGCATACTCATAATAAACCCAAGCTATTATTTCCAAAATCCAACTTATCTTAACCTTGAAAAATTTTTGATATACATTTTACACTTGCTTATGGAAAACATCTTGACATGGGTCACTATCATTAATCCTATCTTATCCAGCATTATCTAATCCATGAGGCATTGTCCAAAGGGCATACTTTATCCAAACATGTTATCCTATCACAAGATAATCCATCACCTACATTGCTAGACACTGGGGGAAAATGTTTCCATCTTTCTTTAGAAAAAATCTTGATCTATCTTCTAATTCACAGCGTGATCTAGACATCGTCCCAACAACAAGGTATGCCACCAATGCACTATCAGGGTAACCTTTGAAACAATTCGTCCCAACAACAAGGTGTACCACCAACACACTACCAAGGTAACCTTCAGAGATGACAACAACATGGATTATTCCTTCACTTAACACTTCCAAGATATCAACAGTTGCTTGAACCCCACAACTAGTTCAAGTAAGCTTTTCGGCAACATATCCTCTAGAAAAAACAAAGTGAAGTACCAATCCAAGTTTTCAACATCTTACCCCCCAGGAAAAAGGGTAAAAATCCAAAAACATCTCAAAACATTAAAAACAAAATAACATCAATGGATTATTCCTTCACTCAAATAGTCTAAGATATCAAAATTTTCTTGAACCCCACAACTAGTTCAAGTAGATTCCCTAGAACATATCATCTAGACACAGAAGTGGAATATCAATCCATGCTATTGATGTTGTTTACCTAAAAACAATCCATGCTTTGAGTAAAATGGTCGAACTATGTGATCTATGCGTGTACAACATAGGCAAGGATGTTTAGCCCCCGAGGCCCTAGGTCAGTCCCCTTAGGTTTCCAACATGCTTTATTTCAACTTAGTCGAAAAACACAAAAATCCAAACAAATTCAAAAAAATTTACAAAATAGCAAAACCCATGAAACCGATAATCATATCAAACAGATCCCAAAGTCATTTCTCCCTTGGCTACGGTGGTTTGAGGACCAACTGCAATAATTTTAACCTAGAATATTAGGGTTTCACTCTAAACATTTCAAACAACCCAAAACGATACAAAAAATGACGACAAACGACATTTACGATGACAACAAGCAAATGCTAATAGGGTTTAAATGAAATAAAGGAAAATGCAAGATCACGACACCAATGGAAAATTAACTGCACAAAAACTAAAAACCACCAAAACCATTGCAAAGATCATGAAATTATACCCTATTTTTTTAAAAAAGGCAATGAAAAATTCTTTCGTATGACTGAGATATGGTTGTTTGAAGATAGGGTAAAATTACAAGTCACAGAGCAAACAAAAGCAAGATTTTAGGACAACTGCATGAAGCAAAAGCGAGATTTTAGGACAACTGCATGAAAAAAAAGGTGATATTTTAGGACAACTACTTAAAAAAAAAGTGCTAGTTTAGAACAACTGTGTAGTTTTCAGACAACTACATAGTTTCTGAACAACTGCTTAGAACAAAAGCACCAGTTTATGACAATAGCGAAAATTTTAGACAAAAGCATAGTTTTCACAAGTACAAAAGTGCCAAAACCAATGCAAAAGCTCAAAAATCACCAAAACTTTTCTATTGACTAATAGAAAATGTGTACACACATAACGAGAATGTAACGAAACAAAATGAGAAGTGATAAGGTACATACTACAAAACCGATGCCTAAAGGACATACAAACTCTCGAAATGCACCCATGTGATATGAGGCTCCTCAAATCCTTGCCATAGCTCCTTGATAATCGACAAAACCAAAACAAAAACATGTAGATATATTGAAAACACAACAAAAACAACATTAGATAAACATCAGAAAGCACAAAAACATTTGAAAAATCTCAAAAAAGCCTATTTTCGGCATCAACTATTTGCAATAAAGGTTCATCCATAATAAACAAATCGTCACACTCACCCTTTGACAAAATAGACAAACAAACAAAGAAACATCAAAGGCTAGTACTTTCAAGCAAACAATCACAAGGATTTGAACACAAGAAGACAAAAAAAAGCCAAATATAACTACCTATCTATTGACAATTCCCAACAACATCCTGGGATATGTCTTAATGGATCTGTTCCTATGATAGACATGATCAACACTGGATAAATAGTTCCATAATAGATTAAGCAAGTGATACAACTTCTTTTTTTTTAATCTTTTTGTAGTCTTATCTTTTAGATTTACATTATTGACTCATTCCCAGGATCTCTCGAGGATGTCCATAAGGATTTAGAGAGGAAGGAATGAGGGAAATTGAGTATCATTTTTTGGTTTTTTGTTTGTTGGGTATTTTTGTAAAACTACCATGGCGAATACTTGCTTTATTGAGTGTATGAAAGTTGTGTTGAAACAATTTGTGTAGTAGTTGCATGTTAGGTATTTCATACCTTTTTGTGTAAATGGTCTGAAATTCATGTAGTAGTTGCATGTTAGGTATTTCATACCTCTCTATGTAAATGGTCTAAAATTTGTGTAGCCTTTTCATGTTAGGTGTCATATACCTCTCTATGTGACTGGTTTGAATTTTTTTTAACACAACCCAACTATATACTTTAAACAAAGCTTTCGTATGTCTAGTATGAACAAGAATACTCCTTGTTTTTAGAGTCAAAATCCATGCAATGGGTACAAAGTTTCCTTGGTCATTAATACCATGGTGCATCATATTTTTTTTCTACATCAAACAAGATTGTTCAAATAGTGAAGCCTCCAAGTAATGCAACAACAACTCATCAATGATATTGCATTCTTACTAACATTTTCTTCTAATATCATCCACTTTCTGCTATCTTCTCAATCTTACTAACATTTTCTTCTAGTCAAACATTTCTTCTATCTGTCCTTGCACTTAACGCATCACATTAGCTTATCAAAAAAATTGGTTCATTATCTAGAATTTTTGCCAAATTTCCTAAGGGGGCACCATCCATGCTATCCTTTTTGTGGCATATTAGGGAAACTCTTGGACCTGGGGCATACCGAGGCAATGTTCTTTGAAACAAAGCAACTAGTACTTTGTATCAAAGAGGGGAAAAATGTAGACACCTAAAAATTTCTTAGCTTGTGAACTAGCATTTTTGGCACTCATATTTCATCTATTAATTAAGTGATTTAACATCATTTAATTAATTCATCATCAAACAACATCGAACAACATGAAACGGTATTGAATGACATCGAATGACATCAAACGGTATCAAACAACATCAAACAACATCAAACAACATCAAACAACATCAAATGATATCAAACAACATCGAACAACAATGAACGAAATCAAACAACATCAAACAACATCGAACAACATTAAACAACATCGAACACCATTGAACAACATTGAAAAACATCAAACAACATCGAACAACATGAAACAACGTCAAATGATATGGATCATCATCTCTGATCATCTCATAATGACTTAGAACCATCCCATAACATCTCGAAATGACTCGAAATCATCCTGTAACATCTCAAAATGACTCAAAATCATCCTGTAACACTTCAGAATGACTAAAAATCATCCCCTAACACTTCTGAATGACTCAGAATCATCCTGTAACACTTCAAAATGATTTAGAATCATCCCATAACACTTTAGAAAGACTCAAAATGATGCAGTAAACAGCTCATAATAACTCATAATCATCCCATAATGTCTCGAATCATTTCGAAATCACCTCGAAATAGTTCAGAATCATCCCGTAATATCTCAAATCATTTTGCATCATCTCAGAATCATTCCTGAACATCTCAGAATTATCCTGTAATGTCTCGAATCATCTCAAAATCATACAGCAGCGTTCCCACATCATATCATATTAAAATGACATGAAAAACCCTAATTCCTCTATTAATTGAATAATACAACATTATTTAATTAATTCACTTTTTCATCATTTCAAACAAATTAAATAAATTTCAATTATTTAATAAAGTCTTGAAATCCCTAATTCTTCTATTAATTAAATAAAACAACATTATTTGATTAATTCACATTTCATCATTTCAGCAAATTAAATATATCATATTATTTAATAAAGTCCTAATCTCAAGTTATTTTGTCTTGATTGATTAAAAAATGCCAATTATTTAATTACGTCACTAAATCACCTTATTCCTCTAAGTTGATTAAATTATTAAATAATAATTTAATTACAACAGTTTCCCTCAAAATTTGAATAAATTAAATCAAACTATTCAAATCAATTATCAAAATTCAGATCAAACTAATGCAACTTTGTTTGCAAAAGTCAAACTTGATTTGCACGTTCAACTCCAAAAAGGAATTAATTAATTAAATCAATTAATTCATATTCCTCACCCACTTTCTAATTGAGCAAATTATGATTGTTGATTGAGAAATATAATTTGTTAACTAATCAATCCAAATTGTTAACTAAACAATCTATTATGTTAACTAATCAATCACAATTGCTGACTGATCAATCTATTTTGTTAACTATTCAGTCACATCCCTGACTAGCCAATCTATTTCTCAATCACCCAAATTGTGCAATCCACTTTGCACAATTATCTGATGTCTAAATCCTCTCAACACACTCCAACCGTTGATCTAGATATTCTTCAAAATGACCTTGATCATCCATTTCAAATCTCATTTTCTATATAACAAACCCATTTCCTCACAAATAAGAATCAAAGAATCAACATACATTGAGCAATGAAGTGTTGTCAAGATCATCCTTGAGATAGCTTCATCTATTGTCTTCGATCAACCAAACACAACAAGCATTCATCCACACTTTTCACACAAACTTTGGAGGATTCGCTATGATAAGAACAATCCAACATCAAGCGAATAGAATCCGCTACGAGATGGGAAAAGCTATATTTTTTTCTCAAAAGGTAATTAGTAGGTTCATTATCATTCTTGCAATAGAATAGTTTCAATTTTGTATGTGTAGAAGTTTCTAGATCTTAGGTTTAAGCTTTTTGGTTGTAGATTAGATTTCTTTATCAAATTGTTTCCATTTCCTTCTTGGATCATTAATCCAACATCCTCATTCCCCCTCACACAACTTCCTACTCCCCCTAAGGAGTAGACCCCAGTCATCAATCTAGACAAATGATGAATCTATAGATCCACTAGACTGATGCACCTCTATGTGCACCTAGTTCAAAGAAGGAGGGGTAGTAACCCCCAACTTCTTTCAGAGATACTCAAAAGTATCCTTAGGAAGAGCCTTAGTAAATATATCTACAATATGATCCTTTGTAGGAACATAGTCAAGATTGAATTCATTCTCCAATACCTTCTCTCTTAAGAAATGATATCTGATAGATATATGCTTTGTCCTTGAATTTATTACTGGATTCTTTGAAATATTTATTGCACTTATATTATCATAGAAGATAGGGATAGGCTCATCACACATTACTCCTATATCCTTCAATGTTTCCTTCATCCATAATACCTATTTGCAACAAGATGTTGCTGCAATATACTCAGCCTCTACAGTGGATAAAGAGACTGAATCTTATTTCTTGCTTAGCCATGAAACCAACCTACATCCAAGAAAGAATGCACCACCACTTGTAATATTCTGATCATCTACACAACCATCGCAATCTGCATTAGTATAAGCACTCAAAGTAAAATCAGTATCCTTAGGATACCAAAAACCATAATTTGGAGTACCTTTTAGATATTTGAATATCCTTTTCACAACTATAACATGTGTTTCTTTGGGTTCTTAAAATCTGGCAACCAAACATACTACATGCATGATATCTGGTCTAGTAGCAGTAAGATATAGTAGTCCACCAATCATAGATCTATTTTTTCTCTGATCAATTTTAGGAGATTCATCATCCTTAGTTTGTATCTAGTCACCATAGGGGTATAGACCGGTTTGGAGTCATCCATTCTAAAATTATTCAACAACTCTTTAACATACTTTGATAGTGAAATGAATATTCCCTTATCAGTTTGATTCACTTGAAGTCCAAGGAAAAAATTTAACTAACCAATCATAGACATTTCAAACTCTTTTTGCATCTCTTTTGTAAATTTCTTGCACATACCCTCATTTCCTCCAAAGATAATATCATCAACATACACAACCACTATCAATATTTTGTTTCCTTCAACCTTGAAATAGAGAGTACTATCTGTTGATCCTTTGCAAAACCTTTGTTGAGTCAAATACCTATCCAACCTTACATACCATGCTTTGGGAGCCTTTTTAAGTCCATATGGTGGCTTTTTTAACTTACAGACCATGTTCGGTTGATATGATAACTAAAATCCCTCCAGTTGTTCCATGTAGACCTCTTATTCCAATTCTCCATTCAAGAAGGAAGACTTAACATCCATCTGGTATACCTTGAAATCTTTGTGAGCGAAAAATGCCAAAAATATACGAATAGCCTCCATTCTTTCCACGGAGACAAATATCTCCTCAAAGTCTATTCCTTCAACCTATGAATAACCTTTGCACACAAGGTTTTCTTTGTTTCTCAATAATTCACCATTCTCATTCAGCTTATTCCTGAATACCCATTTTGTACCAATTATATTCTTGTTTACTGGTCTAGGTGTAGTTCCCCTCATGTTGTTTCTTATTAGACTGATGATTTCTCTATTAGGTCAGACATTATGACACTTTGTTGATGTTAGATTTTTCTACTTTGATGATTATGGATGACAGTTGATGATACTTTGTTGTTCTTTCTATCATTTGAGTTTGATGTAGAGAATGGAGTGATATCACTAACAATCACAATTCAAACAATTTCAAATGATTCTTCAACCATCAAAAACACAAACTTGACCATCTTTCTTAATCCCTTCATATTCTCCTTGTAGCCTTGCAAATAGTGTTTTCTAGCCACAACTTTCAAAAAAATTGAAAATCCACATGCCATTCATCATTTTAGATACCCATTAGGCTCTAATTTAACATATCCAAAAAGGAGAGATGGTTGTTTCAAAACAATACCCTCTAAAAATTGTTGCTACGCTGAAATTAGGTCAAATTAGCCCACTTTTACAAAGCAACTATATGGAATTCACACACCAAACTTCTCTCAACCACTCCAGGGGTTCTATCACAGCATATAAGGTCCTCTAATTCAATTTTTATCACCCAAACTTATCACAAATTTTTTGTTTTTCAAAATCTCTATTCTACCTAGCCTTTCCAAGCTTGTTCACAAGGGGGTTTATTGAATCTCTATAATCCTAGCCTCAAACCACTTTTAAAATGCCTCAAAAAAATCACTACAGGTTTGAAAATTCTTAATAAACCAACTCCCATCCTTTAACAATGCATTTTCCTCAAACTCTAACTTCTAGCCATCAATTTCAAGCCAAAAACCATGGAATTACACCTAGGGCAGCTCCAGAAACCTATCAAACTCTGCTCCCTGCTCTTGAAAACCCCATGAACATATAAATATACCCTAATTCACCCATTCCACCAGGTTTCAATCAATTCTATAGGTGGAATGGGTGATTAATGCATTTTGTTCACTCTTAAACCCTTAAAACAGGGTATTTAGGCCGCCTTTAGTAAAATGCTCACAAAAACTTTAAAACTTGATGAAAACACCTCAAATAAAAACCTGATGATATCTAATACATTCCTACATAATTTCAAATTAATTTAGCATCACTATCAATCCGTATAGACTGTGCAAGTTTCCTATAGCAGAAAAATGACCAGAAAAACATAGAATTTTGAAGGTTTTCTTATTGCTTGTCTACCAAAATCAATTCTGAAACTTGTTTTCAACCCACCCACAATGCATTTAAGCTTTGGAAATTAAAAAAAACTAAAAAACTGACCCAAACTACCCCTGAACTTACTTGAGCGTTGGGCTTCCACCTTTTGCATTTTTTTGCAATTTTGCAACATTACAATATGACAACATTTCAAGATTTTGCACCATTTACAAAACGGATCCCATATGACTCAAATTACATGAAAAGTGGTCTATTATGACCTTATTGAATGAAAAATTACTGAAAACACCTCAAGCCAAAATTAAGACGATATTTATATGACTTGACATGGTGCCCCTACACCATACACCTGGACTGAAAAAGAATTCAAGTCCCTTGAAGACTGTATTGCTGTAGATCATGCTTGATCACTTCACCTTCTTGTTCTCCAAATTATCTTTCATCTGGTAATCCTCTCCATTGGACTAAGTATTTGAAATAGGTACTACTCCTTGCCTTTATGAGCTCCTTGGTACCTATAAAATTCCCCAATTGCATAGGCTGACTAGATGGATGATCTTTGACTCCTTCTTCACTTGAAAACATCATTGAACCTGCACCAATAATCTACTTCATCTTGAATCTAGGTTTACCATTCCTTAAGGCTTCAATCACAACAATAAATTAGTGTATTCCATCCTCCTTCTTCCCATTAAATTTATGCTTAAACTTATCCACCTTCCTTAGTAAATCATCCTTAAGCTTTTCACCTTTGTTTCCCATATTTTTTATCTAATATTTTTTCCCTATGACTGTTACTTTATTAGGTTCACTAATCTTTGATGTGACAAAAACTGAAAGACCATTATCCTCTTTGAAAAACCATGAAGAAAATACCATTTCAACATACCTTTGAAGCCAACCTTGATCCTGCAAAATTAATTCATCCTTGACCTTCTCTAAATCAACCTTTGAAACCAACTCAATATCATTTCCCTCTAAAATCAAATTATTCTTCAAGTTTGTTGTCTTGTTACCTTCAAATTATGGAATGGTTGCAACCTCCATGCATTCTTCTTCTTCTACCATCATCACCTCGACTTTCTTGGTTTGTTCACCATATTCCTTTATCAACAAAGATTCTATTGTCTTCACATCTAGTTTTAATGCTTCTACTTGGGTTCTTCTCTGAATAATCCTTTGAATAGGCCATGAGATCTTCTTCTTGATTGGTAGATGCCAACTTGACTCTTGGTTTTATAATTATTGCAACTCAACCTTTCATCTCTCTTCCACCATTTCTCTCATATATTTTAGTTGTTCCATATCCTATCTCAACTTTTTTTTATCTCCTGGTCAATTTCCATTTGTTTTTTTCTTTTCTTTTTCCTTCATCTCTTTTTCTTTCTTGCTCTTTCTTTTGTGAACCCCCAGCTTGCAAGTACCTCTTCAACACATCCATTCTTCTCTCTTTTCCAAGAAAGTATCTTTCACCTTTCTTATTCTTTTCTTTGTGACACCTCGCCTAGTTTTCCTCTTTTCTTTACTACCTAGTCTCTTGGCATCCAGGTTCTTTCTTCAACCTACAAAAAGACAACACACACAAACACATAAATTTCCTTTCCCATATTATTCTAGCTCTAATACCAATTGATATATAGCATGGAGGGATATCACTAAAAATCACAATTCAAACAATTTCAAATGATTATTCAACCATCAAAAACACAAACTTGACCATCTTTCTTAATCCCTTCATATTCTCCTTGTAGCCTTGCAAATAGTGTTTTCTGACCACAACTTTATAAAAAATTAAAAACCCAAATTAAATTCATCATTTTAGATACCCATTAGGTTCTACTTTAACATATCCAAAAATGAGATAGGGTTCTTTCAGAACAATACCCTCTAAAAATTACTGCTACTTTGAAATTATGCCAAATTTTCCCTTTTACAAAGCAACTATATGGAATTCACACACCAAACTTCTCTCAACCACTCCAGGGATTCTATCACACCATATAAGGTCCTCTTATGCAATTTTTATCACCCAAACTTATCACAAATTTGATGTTTTTCAAAATCTCTATTCTACCTAGCCTTTTCAAGCTTGTTCACAAGGGGGTTTATTGAATCTCTATACTCCCAGCCTCAAATCACTTTGAAAATGAATCAAAAATATCACTATGGGTCTGAAAATTCTTATTAAACCAACTCCCATCTTTTAACAATGCATTTTCCTCAAACTCTAACTTCTAGCCATCAATTTCAAGCTAAAAACCATGAAATTACACCTAGGGCAACACCAAAAACCTATCAAATTATGCTCCCTTCTCCTAAAAACCCCATGAACATCTAAATATACCCCAATTCACCCATTCCAGCAATTTTTAATCAATTCTACCGGTGGAATGGGTTATTAATGCATTTTGTTCACTCTCAAACCCTTAAAATAGGGTATTCAGACTGCCTTTAGTAAAATGCTCACAAAAACTTTAAAAATTGATGAAAACACCTCAAATCATAACCATATGATAGCTAATACATTCCTACATAATTTAAAGTGAATTTGGCATCACTATCAGGCTGTACAAGCCGCACAAGTTTCCTATAGCAACAAAATGACTAGAAAAACACAATTTTTTGAAGGTTTTCTTATTGCTTGTCAACCAAAATCAATTCCAAAACTTGTTTTAGACCCACACACCATTCATTTAAGCTTTTGAAATAAACAAAAAACTAACAAAATTAGCCAAACTACCCTTGAACTTACTTTACCATTGGGCTTCCACCTTTTGCATTTTTTTACAATTTTACAACATTACAATATGGCAACTTTTCAAGATTTTGCACCATTTACAAAATGGATCCCATATGACTCAAATTACATGAAATTTTTTCTATTATTACCTTATTGAATTAAAAATGACTAAAAACACCTCAAACCAAACTTAAGACCATATTTACATGACTTGACATGGTGCCCCTGCACCAGAGTTTATGCATATGCTATGACAGTTTTATGGAAATATGGGATTATGTGGATTAATTTAATTATGAGCCTTATGTGTTTATCTGATCATGGTTACTATGTGTTTATCTAGTGATTGTTTGATGTTGTTTTATATGTAACTATTTTTTATACATTGTTGTGGTTACTTTTTTGAGGTGTCTTAGTGAAAGGGATAATGTAGCATTGCTCATTCATGAGTACCCGGTTACACTGCAATTTCCTTTCACAGTGTGTTTGACTATATGATTATATATATATGTTCGACCATTTCATTTGTTGCGGGTTGTAGGTACCAAGCACCAACTCCACCTGAATTGACAGGTCTGAGCGTGCCTTAAACCCAATGAAAAATTGTTGAACGAAGATAGCGTACGATCCCCTACCCTTGCAATCATCCTCGATGAGGATGAGTATCTAGTTGGTCACCCCGTCAATCTTGTGTGTTGTTTGTGTGGTCAGTTGTTCTCGCTTTCGACCTTGTTTATGCTAGGGTGATTATCATTGATATTGTGTTGTTTGTTTAGTGATGAATTAAATAAATAATGTTGGTAAATAGATATATAGGTTGTCCTTGGATATTTAATTTATTAAATTAAATCATTAAGTTAAAAAGTAACTCGACAATTAAATATAAAGATATCTATTATTAATGTTGAGTTTTTAATTATAAATTAAAATGTGAAAAAATATTAAAAGGAAATAAAATATTAAAATAAAATGTGAAATTGGATGAAGATAATGGACAACTAGTTAAAACAATTAAAAATATAGAAAAAGTATTTTTGAAGCACATGCATGACTTTGAACTACTTGTCATTTAGAAACTTGATATTTTATGAGATTTTTATGTGATTTTTGGTTTCGAAAATCTTGCAGCTTTTTTTTGGGGAAGAAAAATAATTATTATTTTGTTTTGGAGATTTTGGGGACGCTGATTGATTTTTTGTTTTTCACATAAGGAACTGGGTTTGCAAGAAATTGTCTATAGGATAGTTGCATTATGTGGATTTAAAAAAAAATAAAATATTGGATTGGGAAAATTATAGAAGAATTGATTAAGAATCTGAAGAAGTGGATTTTCGTGGACATCGAAGTTGATCTCGATACCGGTTTTCATCTCAATAGAATTGGAATCCAAGTTGGTCTCATCTCTATTCTTGTTTCGTTTATCCATCACTGCAAAAGAAATTTGTTCGCTCTTTGTATTGCCAATGATTGATTGTTCATTTTTTAGAATGTTGTTCTATGTTGAATCTGCACATTACATTTTTTGTATGTTAGCAAACATGTAATCTTTAGGAAATTTGAATTAAATGAGTTTAGCTAGGGTTTCAAACCTCTTATGTTGCTCTCTGTATTGATGTGCCTCTAAGCTACAGGCTTTTGTTTTGTTTTTTAATGTTTCATTTATAATTCCCAATAAAAATCCCTATTAGATCTTAATAGCTATTGATCTTGAGGAAAGAGGTGCTAAATTTTCTTGGTCTCCCATGTCTTGGGTAGTCGACCTTTTTGGGCTACATTTCTATTATTTTTTTAAACTTCTATAAAATCCTTTGTAGATGATGTATGTGCCCATTCTTGTTGTTACAACACCCTCAACTGGTTTGAATTCTTACCTTCCAACTTGGGCATAGAAGGGGTTGGGTGTGATTTTCCATGTAGAAAAATAGAATAACCTTGAGGGTTCTTTCTTCTACACTGAATCTGCCTTCCATGATTTCATTGTACTATTCGATTTTGTATGATAGTCAATTCTTTCTTATATATATATATACTTGTATTGTGGTTATGTTATATTTTTCCTTCAGAGCTAATATTATCTGTTGCTCTATAAACAATAGCTTGTAGAAATGGAAATTAATAAATATATATATATATATATATATATGCATATTTGTATATATATATGATGAATAATCAATGTGTATGTTTACTAGTTGCATATTGGGTGTTGTTTAATTAATTATGTTATAATTAAAAGATTCCTTTTAAATGTATATTTATATATGTATACATATAAATATATTCATTAGTTATGGCGCTATATTTATATATATATATATATATGTATATATTTAATTATGTATGTTAATAGAATTGGAAATTAAACAGAAGGAAAATAAAATTGATTTAATTAATTTTTTTTGTAATGAAGCGAATTATGAGAGTAAATAAATATGTTGATCTTTTAAAATAATGGTTCTTTACATTCACGAAATCAATGATTTGTTATTATATGTAGTTATCATGGTTATTTCTTTATTGTGAGTTGAATTGATTTACGTAAGTGAAATGTAAATGTGTATGCTTTTGATTTTATTGGGAGTCTTTTTGTAAGTTGTCAAGGTTGATTCCAGAGGCTTAGGGGTGTAATTAATTGATTTAGTTTTATGTTTTTTCTTTGACATGGTTGATAATTTACTTGAAATGTCTACATGAAGGTCTTTATCCTTGCACTACTTAATTATTGTCATGCTTGTGGTTCATAAGCGGGATGGTCTATGCCTCACTCTATGTGTGTTGGTTCATGTGGTTTTGTAAATTGTGCAAGATGGCTTTACCCTGCTTGATGTGTTGGGTCTCTAGTTGCTAGTAGGGGGAATGGTTCTCAATGGGGGATGAAACCCAAAGTGGTTGACCAGGATAACCCATTGGGAGTTTCTTAATCTAGTGATAACCTAATTATTAAATAGGGGATTGGGTAGATTTCACACTAATTAAGGTAATTGGATGTCTCACCCATGCTTGTAGTGCTTGTTTAGGCTACGGATGGGTCAAGAAGGCCTGGTTGGCAAGATCAACTTCCTTATCCTCACGAAAGGAAATTTGGTGCCACATGTGTCACCTTATGGGGCTGACATCTAGTGAGAGATTATTAGGATAACCATAGATGGGGGCCGACATCTAGTGAGAGACTTTCAGGATAACCCATGCCAGGACCATGCGATGACACTCTTCCTTGTTGCAGTCTAGCATTCCCTAGTCATGTTTTCCACTTTTGTCATGTGTGTGCCTCTGGAAGCGATGACTCTGATATGTGATGTCATTTTGTACTTTGTTATGTTGGAGCCATGTTCAGTATTTTTGTGTTAGCCTTCTGTCTTCTTGATTTCTTGATGTAGTGGGACCTTATGGTTATCTCCTAGCATGGTGGGTGGACCTTAGGGTTCCACATGGTCGGTCGGATTGTGATTTTTCCTCCATTGGGTTTCCTAGTTGTTGTTCATGAGCATGGAGGATGTACCTTATGTAGCAGACTTCGGATCTTGTGCCAGTTTGAGAGATAGTTGCATATGTTGTGTAGTGTATATGTATATCATTTGTATCATGTAATGTAATCTTGATGTATTCTTCCCGATCTATTCAGGGAAGCATTTATGTAAACTTATAACAATGTAATGATGTACTTCCATGTAATAGTAATTTTATATGTACTCATTGATTTTTTTTTATTTCCCTTGATGATTATTTATCTGTTGTTATGTATGGAATGTATGTGCGTACTCATTTAATACAATGGATTTAAAATGAACTCTTGTTGTTAGTTAATCCTTGATGTATGTTTAGATCTTGTTCAATAGGTATGTTTGTAATGCATTCATGGAACCTTAGAGGACATATCTTAGCTTTTATGTTATGTTTAGATACAGTTTACATTTCATTTTATTTCACTTTGAAAAAAAATGGTACCTCTATTGTAGTTAGATGTGTTGTCCTCTAGCATTCTTTGGCATGTTGTTACAATTGGTATCAGAGCCCAAGGTTCTAACACTGGGTACTTTGGATTAATTGAGTCCATTATGTTGTCATAGTGTTTAGATTATTGAGTATATGTATTTTCCTTTTGTCATCCCTATCCAATAATTTGAGACTTGTCCTTTGCTGGTGTTGTGTAGGAAGATGCCTAGAGGTCAAGATAGGGGTTGTGGTAGAGGTCTTCATGGTGGTCATAGGGCTAATTGCCATAACACCCCATCTTAGAGTTCCCATGAGAGTGATCATGAGGAACAATAGGGATCTCAAAATAGTTAGGGAGGCGGGGGTCAAAATCCAAGTCAACTGGGGTTAGAGGGAGATTAGTTGTGGAATATACTAGAGGAGGTCATTTCCCGCTTAGGCCCTGGACAAGTGGGTAATCAACAGGTGGATAGGGAAAGAGAAAGGTATCCTAGGAGGAGAGAGATTATAACAAAGAAAGAGATAATTACAATGGATCATATGAGATATCTTTTGAGGGCACTTCCTCCTAGTTTTGATAGTTCTAGTGGTGGATTAGGGGCAGAGACTTGGTTGATCAATCTGGATAGGTTTTTTTTCCATGCATCCATATGGTATCAATACCAAGGCGAGATGTGCCATTATGCATTTGAGAGGTTTTGCATCTACTTGGTGGCATTTGGAGGAATAAAAATTACACCTTGATATTGATTCAGTTTCTTGGGAGATGTTCATGGAGAGATTCAGAGATCGTTTCTTATTGGATCACTGTAAGTAATGTCATGTGGATGAGTTTCACGTGTTGAGATAGAAGGCCATGTTGGTAGAGCATATGAGCGTAGGTTTTATGAGCTTAAGCAATATGCTGGTATCAGAAATGATGAGGCTATGTTGGTGTAGTATTTTATTAGGGGTTTGAATGCTTGTATTAGTGGAGAAGTTCATGTATTCGATCTGAAGACTATGGAGGTGGTTGTAGAAAAGGCTCATTTGGTGGAGGAAATTTTGGCCATGGCATTGGGAGGTCATATAGGTGTACAGATTGGTGGTGCACCTCCAGTAGGATTTGGATCTTGAGGTGGACAATCTCAAGTAGTGAGTTCCTCTAGGAGCCATCATGAACCCACTAAGGGTGGGTAGCAGCAACAATAGTAGCATTCTTAGACGAAACATCAAAACTCTCAATCTTAGCATCGTAGTAGATTTCAGTCTAGGAAAAATCAGAGTTGGCAGTGAGCTCAACGTGATTTTTTTGATCAACCAGCATAGACCACATAGAATGTAGCCAATAGAGGTAGCTTTTAGTAGTCCAATGCATCCCTAGGTAGTCGAGGATATGGCAGAGGTATAGGTTGTTTCTCTTATGGCCAATAGGGCCACATAGCTAGACATTATCCTCAAAAGAACACCATAGGATTCAATCATAGGCCGATAGCTTTAGAGCCTACAGTGGGTGATGTAGGTAAGTCCCACAAAAATTTTTCAATAGTTGATAATCACCAGACAGAGCATCAGGGTAGAGTGGTGGAGGCTACAGGTTTGTTACAGGGTATTGGTGTCTCTATTATTTTTGACTCAGGTGCTTCCAACTCTTTTATTTCCCCCTCATTTGTAGAGCGATGTGGATTGGTGGCAACAAAGCAAGGTGTTATGTGGTAGGTTGAATTGGCCTCTAGAGCTAAGGTAGTGGTAGAATCCCTTGTGCATGGTTGTGGTTTGAGGATTGGTTCACTCGTTACCATGGTGGATCTCTACATCATACCCCTTGGGTCTTATGATGTGTTTATGGGTATAGATTGGTTGGATGCTCACCGAATCAATAATATATTTCTGACATAAGTTAGTGCAGTGTGTGGATGACTCAAGTAGAGAGGTAGAATTGGTTGGCATTCAAAGGCCCATCTCCCTAAAGAGACTTGTATCTATCTTAGGGTTAGGCTCATGTAATCTCTTTTCAAGACTTCATTTTATCAATAAAATCTTCCCAAAAGTCCTTGATAGGAGGGAGGTGTTGATATGAACTTCTTCCATACAAATTATGCCTCAAAAAACCCTTACAATCAAATTTGGCTCTCATTGATAGGTACTAGAGATTATATTCCTTCAGAACTTCTTCAGCTCCCCTAGCCATCTAGTTAGTCTTGAACACAAAAGAGGGAGTCATCAATGGGAAAGTATATCCATTTTTCCCCATGCTTGTATACTTAATATTGACCATGGCCATCTTCTGAAAAACCTCTAGGAAAACTAGAAAATCCTCAGGATATTTTGGGTAATCTCAATGGGGATTTATCAAAACCCCTAATTCTTAAGTAAGAGAATTTATCAAATTGAACACAAAAACTCCCAAACTTTGACACAAGAGAAATTGATTTAGGAGAGAAGCACACTTCTAGGTTTCCATCTAACTTCCTCACAACCTCCATTGAAAATGCATCATTAACATGACAAAAATCCCTCATCCCAAATTGTTTTGTGAACTACGGCTAGAGTTTATATGTAGGCATATCTGGAGTTGAGAGGCTTTGTAGTTCCAACCCTAGCCAGAAGGACCTCTGACTTGCTACAACATATATTAGGTGTAACATAGATAAAAATGTCTCTACAAGAGAGATGGTTAAATATAATCTAAACATGCATTAATCTAAATCAAACAACTAAGAATGAAGTAAATAAAATAAATAGTAAATAAAAAAATATGAAACAATCTCACCGAATATCAATCCACCTTTTCGAATTATCTTGATTGTCCTTCTCCATTTTTCCTTATGTAGTATAATTTCCCTCATATTTTCATAAGTGTGCAAGTATAGCCTTGATGTATGTGATTATAGAAAAATATTGAAGATTAACAAGTTTCTTCCAAAAGTATATGGATTTTGGGAGGAGGAATATTGGCGAATTCTAGGTCAAGTTATAGAAAATTGGTTTTCGAACGATCGACTCAAATTCAAAAGAGAGATGAACGATCGAGATTGATGAATGTCATGCGATTACGATTTTTTTCAGTTATAACGCGAGTTAGAAAAGTCTGAAGGATAAAGATTAAATTAGAATAATAATTTAATATGGTGTTAAGAGAGTTTGAAATTAGAATGAATAAGAGATCAAGATTAAATAACTTATTTAATCTCCAGTTGAAAGTCTTTGAAAATAGAAGAATTAGACTTTGAATGAAAAGGATAAAGTTAGAATTCAACAACGATCTATTCGAATGCACACATGAATTAATTAATTAAATTCATTCAACTTATTTCAAAAGACCCATTTGGTTCCAATCACATTTTTGTCTTGAGGTCTAGGAACAATAATCCATGTATCATTTTTCTCTATCTGCATTAGTTCTTCCTTCATTGTTTCCATCCAATATTCATCTTTACATGCTTCATTGACATTTCTAGGCTCAGTCTTGGATATCAGACAATATTCTTTTGCAATTCTTCTTCTAGTATGTACACCTTTGTTCTTGTCTCCTATGATCTGACTTTCATAATGACTTCACTTTACAAACTTTGGAGTTTTGGGTTTTATTCTTTCTTTTGCGTTTCCACTGTCTTCTTCTTCATGATTTTCTTGATTCATTAACTTAGGTAGATCTCTAATTGCTTGTGTGGATCTTATTTTGACAATGTTATCAAAATTCACATGACACAACCTTCTATGCCATAACCAACTTACATCAACTTGAGCAATCAAACAACTTTCACTAGCAGCATTCAAGTGAAAAATATTACCTCTTGTCTTTGTACCTGAAGCAATCACATTTCCTAAGCTTCCCAATGTCCTGCACTTACCATCTTTGAACTGAAGTTTGTAACCTTTGTCAACCATCTATCCAACACTCAAAAAATTATGATTCAATCCTTCAACATAAATAACATCATCAGTATTGCATTTTCCACCAAGAGAAATAGTGTCTCTGCCACAAATCACACCAGCATTGTTATCTCCAAATCTTACAACACCATTGTCATAATTTTCCAAGCTTAGAAACTTGTTTTTATCACTAGTCATATGATGTAAGCATCCATTGTCGATCATCCACTCATCCTTCTCATCAATTATGGCTGCAAGAGCTTTCTCAATATTATAATTACTAGCTAATTCAGTGGACATCGAACCATTTTCCTTGATAGCAATGAATACCCATTCATCTTCATTTCCAATTTCTTTATCAAATTCATCATCAGTAACTCCTTCTTCAGCATAATAACATTTCTTTTGAAATCTAGTCTTATCAAGTTTATACTTAAAGACTCTTTCAGGACATCTTGATGCAAAATGAACTATCTTATTGCAAGAGAAACATTTAATAGGAAACTTCCCTTTGTACTTACCTTGTCCTTTGGCTTCTCTTTTCACAATCAGTGCTTCCAGTTCTTCTAGCTCTCTTTCTTCATCTTCAATCAGTTTCATCTCTTCTTCATACTTGAATTTTTTTTTGGAACTCTCTCCCAGATCATATCTTTGTTGTCTTTTTCTAGATACAGTAGCTTTGAATGCAGACTCTGTCTTAGGAAAAGATTCACCAAAATTCACTCAACTCAAAGGTAGAAATTTTTCTAATCAGAATGTCTCTTGTCACGTTTGTTATTGTCCTGAGCTCTTCAATAGCATGGGATTTTATTTTGTAAGAATTAGGCACAGATCTAAGTATTTTAGCCACAATCTCATCTTCTTCAAAGGTTCCATCGACACATCTAATGTCCATCAATAATTCATTTACCTTTTGCAAGAAAGAAAATATTTTTTCATCTTCACTCATCTTCATGTTCTCCCACTTGCCTTTTAGACTTTGCAGCTTAGCAACTTTCACTAGTGCATCTCCTTCATACAATGTTTCCAATTTTATCCAGATCTCATGTGCAGTCTTTAGACCTATTACATTTTTCATCTCTGAATCTATCAAAGCACTCAACAATGCTTCTATGGCTCTGGTATTAGTTTATGCTTCTTTGATCTCATCAACAGTAGAGGGACCATTCTAAGGAATTGTATATGCATTCTTTGTAATCTTCCAAAAAGGCTCACCAATGCACTTCAAATGACACTCCATTCTGACTTTCCATAGAGAGTAGTTTGTACCATCGAATCTAGGACTATCCTTCTCGTATGATGCTATCTCATATCACCTCAAGCTATTAGAATTCTTCAGAGGAACTAGCTTTGATACCAATTTTTGGCAAAACAAGGATAGACAACTGAGAGGGGGGGTGAATCAATTGTTACAAAAATTAAGCTTATTCAACCTTAAACAACTTTTAATCATGGATCTGATAGTTAACAGTGCAAGCATAAATTAACAACATATCAGAGACACATGAAAACCAAGATTTTATACGTGGAAACCTTGTTAGGGGAGAAACCACGGTGGATGTTAGTACACAAGATTATACCATGTTAGAAGTATAATGAAAGAAATGAATAGGGAATGCACATGCATTTAGGCACACTGCCTAGAGCTCACTACTCAAAGGGAAGGCTCACTACCTTACATATAACAATAAGATTAAATCCATCTAATGCGGTTGAACTGAGAAATTAGCTTCTACAAAAGCTTGATTACAATTTTGGTTAGGCATAGATACACTTCTTCACTCTTCGCTCAATCTTCTTCACAATCTTCTTCACACTTGAATAATCTGATCTTTATTCACACATATCTTGCATATACTTCACATACATTCACTGAGCATACTTTAAAATGAGTAAACAATCGCTCTTATATATCCGCTACATGGATTTACACCAACAACTATGTTGGCCACAAATAAAGAATAAATTACAACTTTCGGCCTCGATACATGAACAAATCTTAATGCGCACCAACCTAAGTCAGTCACAACATAGTGAGGACCTAAATCAACATCCTCGAACACGTCAAACAATACAATATTAATTCATAAGGATCCACAACATGCTACCACCATCATGTCATCCAAGAACATGAAAGCCTTAAGCACACAAGAGAAAATATTCAATCATGAACACGCCGATCAACATGGATGTACCACACTGATAGAGCATGATCTAGAAACATCGCTGAACACCTCAGGAATGTATGCAACAACTCACTTCACTAGAATTGCAATCTCATCTTCCAGAAACACCTACTACAGTGACTGAATAATTGTAGGAATACAAAAATTCACAACTTCCTCAATTCTTGATGTGCACCTCTGAAACTTTCAGACAATATATTAGATAGGCTCAACAAAAAACCCTTTAATGCACACCTTCTAATCATCAGTGCATAGAACTTACCATCACTTTGACCTTCTCAGCTTCATTGACTTCCTGCAATCTACTTATTACGATTTTCTCAATATCCTTGACATATACAACCTTCAAAATAATTAATGCTAATAGTGTTGACATCAATGACAACCACATATCAGCAATACAACCACAAAATCCAACAAAGACTTTGATTAATTTTGTTGATCTTTAACTAAGCTTGTAAGCATAGAGAATTTTAGATGGTGTTTAGAGAGTATGGGCCTTTCAGCCCCTATAAATTAAAAGATGATGTTTTTACACCCTCTCATTGCTTTTGCAAGGTGTTCAAAAAGTGGGATATTTGTTGGGATAATGTGTCTCAACCTTGAAATTACATAAAGTACTATTGATGGGTGATCCCACAATACTGGTTTACAATTTTTGGCCAAATTGGACAGTGAACTAATTTTTTCTAACTAAATCTTCACTTTCGGGCACCTATAGTAGCTAAACCGTGAGGAATTTGAAGATGATGCAAACTAGTGATTTGTGACATTTTTTCTATAGATTTTAAATATATTTTTTTCAAAAAATTTGGAATAAAATTGCACTTCTTTTTCCATCTCCTTCGAAAACTAGTTTTTTTCATTAAACACCATTTTTAAAGAGTGATGCTCATCGTATACAACATAACTTTTTTTCTATTAAGGATACGATTCTAATTTTTTTGAATTTAGATTTGTAACTACGATATCTAGCACTTGCATTTGGTTTCATAGTGTTTTATTGAATTTTTTTCCTTTATCAAATTTTGAAGTCAAACCAATTACATGAGCCTAACCCTAAGATAGATACAAGTCTTTGGTCTTACATTCCAAATTCCTAAAAATGTGATTGAAGATTCAGTGGTCATTGATCCCAAATATGAAAAACTTCCCAATAAGTCTCATCCTAAGGTTGATTGGAGTAAGAATGAGGTCTTTGATATGACAAGACATGTCACCCCAGTGATTAAATAGACTCGAGACTAGTTGGATGGAAAATTGTGACAAGTGGTTGGTTCTGCTTAGGAGCCTAGGTCATCATAGAAGAATGAACAGGGGTCCACACCAACATCCGGTGTGAGTATATCATCGGGGAGACCAGCTACCAAATCGTCTAGTGAAAATTAATAGTCAGGAGGTGATGGTGAGAAGCCAGAAGTAACAACTAAATTGAAGTCAATCTATGAACAAGACAATATGCCCTCTCCAACCCCTAAGAAGAAGGCCAGTCAAATGAAGTCCATGCTTGTTGATTGAGAAGCCATTTTCCAGCACATTAATAAAGATAGTATCTTTCCTCCTTTATGTGAGATTCCCAATTCTCTGATTGAAAATTCACCAATCATTTTTGGTAACCCTCATGAGATTACTAGTGGGAACAAAGACTCTAGTTTAGTAGTAGCTTCCCCAGGATGGTTGAAAAAGGCGGTAGAGAAGAAAAGTAAGTATACTCCCACTATGATAGTTTAAGTAGATATAGTTGTAATGTTAATTCAAGGTTCTTCAAATCCCAAGAAAATTTGAAGGATGTCAAGGGTGTTAACTGGTACCACCTCTAGAAAGAAGAGAGAAAAGAGAAGGTGAAGTTATAGTCTCAAGTCCTTTCTTTGGGTAATTTTATCTCTTCCATGGTTACTCCTCCAACATCCAATGGAGCCTCAAGATCTCAAGTAGAAGGTATTGATATCCTTTCCATTCAAAATTCAAGTAGAAGATGAAGGTGAGGAAGTGGAAAAGAATGATGCATAGTTATTTTTAGTATTTCATGATACTTCTTTAATCTTGGCTCTTTTAAGTTTAAAAACTATTTTTATGATGGGGTACAGTTTTTCTCAAGACACCACTACCAAAGATAATTGGTTATGCTTTAAATATGGGCTTAGTCGATGTAGTTAGGATTTTTTGGGAAAAACTTTGATTTTCCTCATTAGAACATCTTTTATGTTTTGAGGTTTCTATAGTTATCTTTCAATATAGAAAACTCATATGGTGAAGTTCATGCAAACATAATCTTTGAATTGTGGTGTATGGATTTATTCCATTATTCTGAATATCTTTCCATGGTTATCTATGTTGAGGTTGTGAATGTTTAATTGTGTTGTTACTAAATGTTTATCTTTTAATGAATGTTTATGGAAATGGTTTGAGTTTTATTGAAAAGCTTCATTAGTTCTGGAAATGGTTAAAGTATTTGCAATTTTAGTTTATATTTAGATATTGTTATGCCTTTCAAAACCTTTTTGGTTAAAAGCAACACCTTTCTTTGCTTTCTCGTTAAAAGAAGTTTGAGTTTTTATTCATTGAATATCTTTGAAGGTAGTCGCCACCTTGTAAAATAAGCAGAGAATCAATAGGAAATATTATTATATCGGTTCAATTGTTGTGAAATTTGTCATCTCCGTGGGTGATAGAATATAGAGTTAGGTGAAAAACATTTTTACCAACAAATTTTTGGCGAATCCACTAGGGAGAGCTTAGAAATTTTTTGCATTATGAGTTGCTTTCTGATTGTTAGTCATGGTTCTTCAAAAGCGTAACACTCCTATTCTCCAACCCAACATAGACTGGTTAGTTGGTGATCAAGAGGATATAGTTACTGGTGTTTTATTACTTGCTTGGCAACAAAGAAGAACCAATCTTTAGTATCAACAAGTTAATGAAGTATTGGAAGAAGAAGAAGAACTTGGTGAGATTATAAGAGAGAATGCTTTGCATTTAGAAAACGCTCAACAAATTGTTTTTGTAGAAAATATTGTATGTATGGTCAAGAGGGTCAAAGTTCCTACGATGCCAGTCCCAAACAACCAATCTAGGAATTAGTTGAACAATAGAAAAAATATTCCATGAAACCATTAGTGAGTGGAAGTTGGCGACTCTGTAATCTATTTCTTTGTTCAATTTTGGCACCTAAAAGGTACACGAGGGGAGATAAAAAGAAAGGGATCATTGATGAATATTTTGAGTTACTAGAAGTAGTCGGTTTCTCAACTTTTCCACCTAACCAAAAAGTTAAATCTAAATCCACTAGTAGAGCACCATCTCCTACACTTAATCCTATTCCTATTGGAGTTCCCAGTACATCCTGTCAAGTCCCCCTCTTACCTGGCATACTTCTTCTATTGCAGATAATTTTTCCTATCCCTAACCCCGTAGTCATGGCCTAGCCTCTACCAGTCCCTTGGGGAGCATTAATAGGTCCCCTCACTTTTGAAGTCGAAGCTCAATTGCATGATTTTCCAAAGGGTGCAAGAAATATTATACCAAAATTTAGTGGAAATGGGAAGGTTTCTCTTGAGGAACACATGAAATATTTTTTTGTCACTTCTTCTATTCTGGCCATACAACATCAAGACGTCACCATAAGGCTCTTTGTAGAATCTCTAATGGATGCGACTGTTGACTGGTTTTATTCTCTTCCAAATGGTACTATTAATAATTAGGCTACTTTTAGAACAAGATTTGAAGATAGATTTAAGACCATTGAAAATGATCAGGTCCTAGTTGCCCAATTGGGGTCTATGAAGAAGGAGGTTCATGAGTCAATGAGAGACTTTGCAGCCAAATTCAACAAATTGTTCAATAGAATTTTTGCAAATATGAGGCTAGGAGGTGAGTTGTTAAAGGCTATGTTTATTAGCACTCTGCCACCCGATGTAAGCTTTACTATCAAAAGAGAAGGAGATGTTGATGTGGGAGTTTCTTAATAGTTGGTTTTATCCATTGAAGATGATATGATTGTTGTAGGAAAGTGGAAAAATGAATTGTAGACTGGTAGCTCTTTGCCCACAAAACCTACTAATCTAGTTATACAGAAATTATACAATGATATATTTACTCTTAAAATAAAAATACCAAAGGGGCCTTCACAAACATCTTATCAGGATGTCCTTAGAAGATATTATAACTATCAAGGAGTTCCCAATATAACACTATCATTGGGTACCCCTCCTCAAAGATTGACAATTGAGGTTGCCCCTTCTTCGAGTAAGAATAACCATTGTAATTTCCACTTGAATTCTAACCATGATGGTGTGATTTGCCCAAAAATGATATGATTCATGCAAATGATGTTGAACAATGAAGGCACACAAGAGCCATACATGGAAGAGCCAAGTCCATCTCAAGACTCAAGCATGAATTTATTTGAATTTATACTAGAATCTAAAGCCAAAGAGGATGTATATGTAAGAGTGGATGATCCAAATTGTGCCATCTTTGCAAGGGCTCAACATGCAAGAGGGGAGGCATCTGATTCATCATCAACTCCCAAATTCTTATTGACAAGAAAAAAGAAGTCAGAGTAGAATGCATCCAAAAGTACAACAACTGAGGTAACTCATACACATTCCTTGAATTCATTTGTTACCGGTCCATTTGATATAGTTGAGTCCTATAAGAATACAAAAGTCCAAATTTCCCAAACTGGATATCAAAGACTTGATCCTATATAATTAGACAGATTAGTCAAATACATTAAGCAAGAGCCTTTACCCTCTCACTGTAATGCACAAGTGTCCCCAGAGTGTGAAATCCTTGTGGAAGACCAAGTATGTACTAATTCTGTTGGAAAGGCTTCATCTCAACCTAACCCCTTTGTAAAACCAGGGCCTTTTTATGTGTCATTGTATATCACTAGTTTTAGGTTGAGTATTTGTATTATTGATTCTAGAGCCTCAAAGAATGTGATGCCAGACCAAATAACCAATGCCTTAGGTTTTTCCTTTATATCCTCCCAAGAAAAAAATTATTCTATGGATGGTTCTACTATTCCTATTATAGGTTAGATTAAGGATGCTCAGGTAGCTCTAGCTGCTTTTCCTAAGAAGAGATTGAAATTAACCATACTAGTTGCTAACATTCCAACTAGTTATGGAATGCTCTTGAGTAGAAGCTTCTGTAAAGATTTGGGTGGGGAAATTCAAATGGATTGGTCACATGCTTTGATACCATTGGAAGGGAAGAAATTATTCCTAAACCCTAAACCCAAGGCCAAGTTTACTATTCTAAAGTCTGGTGATCTGATAGCAGATATCTTATTTGTTGAGATAGGGTTGAGCACTTACATGTGTGCTTCTGACAAAGTGGGAGACCCGAATTTTATCAATCTAGATCTAATCGATGAGTTATGGACACTTGAGTTTGATGGGAGTTGTGCTAATGTTGGATCAGGTGTAGGGGTAGTTTTAATCTCACTAGATGGTTATAGGTTTCCATTTGATTTCAAGTTGGAGTTTGCTAACATGAATAACATAGTTGAATATGAATCTCTATTGCTTGGTTTAGGTGTGGCAAAAGAAAGAGGTATTAAGCAATTGAGATTTGTGGGAGATGTTGATCTGGTGGTGTAATAGGTCAAAAAGGTTTATATGGTGAAAAATAGTCGGCTTAGCCATTATAAAAATAGGGTTTGGGATTGTATAGAGGATTTTGATGCCTTTTCCATAGAATCAATTCCAAGAGATCAGAATACTAGGGCCAACTCTCTAGCAGTCTCAACGTCATCACTCTTGCCTCACATTGATTTTAAATATTTTATTAACTCCTCAAATGTTCTGATGGGGGGAGTGATCTTGGAAAGCCACTCCATGGATTGTCCACCCAGACTTCGCAGAAAAAATCACATTAAGTAGGTTTCTTCATGAGTGAATTCTAAGGTCATATTTCAGAAGTCCCTCACATGATCAATGGGATCTATTTTCCCATTATACCTATCAAACTTTGGAATTTCACAATGTTTTAGAAAAGGAATCATGGTAAGACTCCTGTCAAATGGATATGGGAAGATATCCTCCAATAAATATTTCTTTGTTGTACCCTCTTGAATTTCTTTTATTTTCCCTTGTAATGCTTTTATCTGTTGAGTAAGAGCACTAAAATCATTAAGGGGGCTTTAGGATCCTCTCTAATCCCTTTCGTGTCAAAATCAATAGGTAACTTAGCTCCTTGATTAGCTAATGAAAGGAAATATATTTCCTTGTTTCGTTCCAAAATTCTTTCCATGAGAGTATGGAATTGAGGATCCTGTTCTGCTTCTTGAAGCTTTTCTTTTGTTATCTCATCAGTATTAGGATTATCCTCAGTGCACAATCTGTGAAAAGTATTTTCTTCATTATTGCTTTTATCACCCATGTTTCTTAATGTACTTCCCCTTTCGTTTCTTTCTATGTGCTTTCGAGATCTCGTGACAATAGGCATAAGCTTTTACCTGATTTCTACTAACCTTGATCAAAAGATGAAATAATGAAATTTTAATGGATATCCAAGTCGAAATAGAATGAAGATTCTATTGATATTAATTGTGAAATTTCTAATATTTAGCTCGTGATTCCCTAGTTGAAAGGATGAAGATCCTGTTGTGGGAATTAAACCAAAAATAAAAAATAGAGATGATGTTGCACTTTGTGAGGTTTGATCATAGTTTTGTAAAAATAAGGTTTTTGATAAATGCCTTATGTTCCTAAGCTCTCTATTGCAGAAATTGATTAGGATGAGTAGAGTACAAAATTTCCAGTTGGGGGATAAAAGAAGAACGAATATGTTGACTGTGATTATGCCTTTGAGAAAGAGCTCTTCTTCAAAAGAAAGCTCGTGAATATAATGGCTCTAAGGCAAAATCGTCAGTGAAACCTCTAACGAAGTTGTGATATCGATGAGAGACTGAGAGACTTCTTTGGCTTCCTAATCCTCTTCTCTAGGGAATTTTTAGCAAAATTTGCAAACTTCCAGACCTTGAGCATAGAAAGAGACTAGACTAAATGGCAGATTTTTTGGGTGTCAAAAAAATTATCCAGTTTCGGAACACAGATGCGCTAATATTTTTAGCTGATGCGCTAAACTATCCAATCTATGCACTAGACTGTTGCAGGTATGCACTAAAATAGAGCACGAATGCGTTGAAACATAGCACAAATGCGCTAAAACAGAGCATGAATGCGCTGATACATAGCACAAATGCACTGAAACATAGCACAAATGCGCTGAAATAGACCAGGGATGCGCTAAACTATCCAATTACTGCATTGAGATAGACATGTTTTGACATTTTGATGTTTTTGGATGATCTTTATCTGATTTAAATTTGGAAGAACATGACATATAGTAGAAAACAGTTGCTTTGTAAATCCTAAAATCTAAACAAAGAGTGTATGTTCTTGAGATTTTCACGGGTGTTGAACAAAATAAGCACTTCAGACAGATTCACTCTTAGTTGTCAAAAAGGTCATCATAGCAGCCACAACCCACATCTTAAAATTGCATCAACTCGCACAGTTGTGTCACCCCCTAGATGGTGCCCGTGTTTTTGTCTTTTCCAGGTGTGCACTCAAGGTTATATTTCTCGATCCCTTGAGCAAATAATCTATTCCAATTATATGGTGAGTGTCTTGGGGGCAGATTATTCCCTCCCCTTGCACTGTGATTATTATGATGTTTGGATACTGACACGGTTGGATTTCTACACTATGGTTTGTAGTAAAGGTATCCATTCAGTGTGGCAATAGATAAAATCCCTCAAGAGACCTCCCAATCTTTAGAACAAATATTTTGGGGATGGTTATCTTGCTCTCTTTCATTGAATATGGGTTTCCCAAAAATTCACTTTTGATTAGAGTGGGTTGGAAAACCTGGCTTTGGTTGTTCCCACTTAGGTCATTCTCGTAGGGTGAGTACTTTTTCCCACTACGGTGAGCCTTCTAAAGGATTTAATAAAACATGAAATGCAAGAAATGAAAAAGGTAAGTTTGGTGTTTTGGTCACCCAGTAAAGGGGAGAGCATAAACCTATTACCCAACAATCACAACATACAAATGGTTCAATTTTAAATCCAAATGAAAATTTTATACACTAAGTGAAGATGTTGCTTCATAACAAGCATTGGATTCATTTTAACCAAGATAAAAATAAGTGTTTGGTGACTATCCTAGGATTGATAAATTCTAGATTTAAGTCTCTATCCTAGGATTGCTTCATTCTTACTTAAGGCAGAAAAAGAAAAATATTTGTCCGCGGATGGCGTCGGAATCGGGATTTTTTTTTTACACTCCCTATATGTGCTAAAAGAACTGGTAAATGCACTAAAACAGTTAACAAATGCGCTAAAGGAATAAACAGGGATGCGCCAAAATAGTTAGCAAATGCGCTAAAACAGGTCACCAATGTGCTAAAACAGTCCTCGTATGCACCAAAATAGAGCTCGTATGTGCTAAACCACGGCTCCTATGCGCTAAACTGCAACTCCAGTCCGTCACCTGTCAGAAAATATGCAATAAAAAGATTAAAAATGGGGCAAGGCCCCACGGTGGGTGTCAAAAATATGTGTGTGAATATTTGGAACAACTAGAAAGATAAAACAAGACACCAATGAAACATTAAATCAAAGGAAACTAATTAAAAAGATAAAAAAAACTCTAAATAACAACAGTTCCTTCAAATGTGTTTCATTGTCCTCTATCTCCAAGGATTCGATGCAAGTTACTGGCTCTTAGTTGGTGTAAGAAGCAGCTTGTTAGAATGACAACTTAGGAGAACGAGATTATGCAACATATATGTCCATTGCTAAATGATTTAAGCTATGCTATAAAACTTGAAATGCTAAAATGTTTATTCGAATGCAACTATAGTAACTGCGCTAAATTCACAAAATCTAGGATGAAATCTACTCTCCAAAGGGCTATATTTGTAGATTTTTGGAAGGTAAGAATCTAGCTGGAAAAGATCAATGGTCAAATTCGAACCTGTCAAGATGAATGGTGAAAAATTATGGAAGTTGAGAGAAAGGTGGAAGGTTGATAGAAAGATGGAGAATGTTTTCAACCCACAAAACCATCCTCATTCAAAAATGGAGAAAACATGCCATTTGTCTTTTCATTTATGAAAGTTGGTTGAAAGTTGAGGATAATTCCTAATTAAATAAATAAATTTATTTAATTACATGTGACATGGATTTTAGAAGTTTACATAATTAAATAATTAATATTTAATTATGTGAGAAGTGAAAAAAGGTGTGTAATTAAATATGTCCAATATTTAATTATGTGAGAGGTGAGGGAAAAAGGTGTTAAATTAAATATTTATGATATTTAATTTAAATGAAGGATGAGTTAGAAGAATATTCCATTATTCAAATTTAAACATTCAAACTTAGAATAAAATGATAATTAATATAAATAAATTATGAAATTTATTTAATTTAATTAAGAGGAAGATAGCAATAATTAAATAAAATTATTTATTTAATTAAACTAGAAGAATTAGAAAAATGAACAATATAAATAAATAATTAAATTTATTTATATGTAGATGACTTTAGAATATTAATTAAATAATTCATATTTAATTAATTAACAGGTTTGATTAACTCTGACCATTTTTAGATGTATACATTAGCTATGGAGAGAAAAAAAATTAAGTATCTTTAGGGGGAAGGAATCCACATATGTGGTTGTCATGAAAAAAATCAAGATGAGAATTTGTGAACATCAGAATATGAAAGTAAAAAAGAAAACAAATTAATTATTTTCCTGGGACCAAAATATCCAAACTCAGTGGAGAGGACAATATCATGAAACATAAAAAGTAACATATGTAAAAAATACAAAATAGATTGAATAACCAAGATCTTCTATGAGAGAGATAAGCTATAAAACTATAAATGAAATAACATAATTACGGACTTAAGATCCCAAGAGATGTGTGAATGTCAAGATGACAAGATTGCATTAGGAGCTCAAAACAAATATAAAAAATAATGACTATATGCATCAAGGTGCATGTATGCCAAAGTATGCAAGAATGCTAGAATATGCAAGAGTATATTGCAAATACAAGCTAGGTAGTGAGTTTAGATAAAACAAAGGAGAGGGTGTAGGTGGAAAATTCAACCAATAGGAATCAACCACAAAAAGTGGATATGGACCACCAAAAGTGGAAAGTGTTCCACCCTTTAAGGAAGGGGACACCACCTCACTTATCTCATAGTAATAAACTCACTTTATTATCCTAAGAAATATTAATGAAAATGTAGGAAAAACCTAGGACTAAGAGAAAATAAATTAACCCACTAGGAAAATAAAAACCTACACCAACACCCCCCATTAAGCACAACTTAGGAGGATTTTAAATCGGCAAGTGGCAACCATTATGTCACAGGTGGTCGAAGGTTGGCCCGATCTACAAAGAATGATATATATAGATTTACAACAAATGAATGATGCATAGATAGATAGGAACGCAAAAGGATCAAATCAAGATCCTATAACTCTTCTTGAGAAAAAATTAGAGGAACCTTAAATAAAACATCATGTTGAGATGGGGTGAATAAAGACAAGCTATGAATGTTGAGTGAATGTAAGGAAGTAAATGAAACAATGACAAAATTTATCAAAATTCATGGGTGCAAATGCAAATGCAACTAGCAGAGATGTTTTGATCATTTGAAGGATGTGTTTGATATTTAATTTGAGATTGAAAAACAACTATCAAAGACACTATTGGGTTAAATAATTTATCACACGCCCACATTCACAACATAGAGATTATGGACCAATTTTTGTACAAAATTGTGTATACCTCATGCAACTTCAAATGAGGTGAACAAGCAATTAACAATTTTATCCTTATAGAATACAAAGAAAATGTGGGAAAAGCTTTATTCATACTAAGTTGGGACCCAAAACAAGGCTTGGTGGGTGATGTAATCAGTATTTTGGTGGCTAGAGGAAACAAAGACCTGAAGCAGGCCACCACATTCATTAGAGAAGGCTTGGGAAGGTACATCATGCACATATATGATTTCTTCATTATCCATGTAGACAATCTTTTCTCCCCCCACCTAGATTCAGAGGTTACAAGAGGTCATTGAAGTCATTCACATCATGATCTTCATCTTGGGCTAAATGGATTTCTATGTAATTTTTGTTTTGATATTTAATGAAAGGGAGCCACCCCTTTGGTGGTAATTTTCCAAAAATATATATGTATATGTATAATATAACATATATACACACACACATATATGTTATAATATATATTATAACATATATGTAAATATGTATATATATGTGTATATGTGTATATACATATTATAATATGTATATGTATATGTATGACCAAAATTGGAGGATATCTCATGAAAAGATTTGGTCAAAGTCATGTAGGAGGGTGTGGGAAACAAAATTGGGGCATTGTGAGCCTTGTTTGGGTGATTTGGTCTAATTCAAGATTAGATGGTACCATAGATCAGTGTGATGGGCATGATGATTGGTGGAGTTGTATAAATACAAAGCGAGATAGATCCTATGATCTTGGTACAGTCTTCTTTGGGATTTTTACTAGTAGGAAATGGAAATTGTGACTATAAAGGTTGATGGCAGAGGAGGAAAATTAATCAAAATGGATGGGAGGATTTCATTTAGAGTAGGATGTGGGTGTGTAGAGGAATACAATGAGGAGCGAGTGCATTGCCTGTTCAAAGTTAGGAATGATGAAACTATTAAATCAATCATCTAGGTTATTGGGGGGCACAATGGTAGGGTCATATTCATGATAGACAATTTTATAAGAATTCTTTTAGAATGTGGTGTAGATAATGGGGAAGAAGACCTAGGGGAAGGTCATTGAAAACAATCAATTTTGTGATCAAAATAAAGATATTGTTATAAATGTGATCTCAATGATTAAAAAATTCCCCTCTTATGATTTCATTGGTTGGGATCTTTGATATTGCTCTAGTGTGTAAGAAGAATGTTTCAACACAAGCTCTAGAATTGTTTAGGGAAGTCTTGATCAACAAAAACCTATAAATTTTTAGTTATTTTGTTAGTTATAACAATGATTTACTCTCCCCTCCTTGAATTGAGAGGAAAAGTGAGTTTAGGTATGGACTAATGTATTTAATGCATTTAAGGAACCCATAAATGATGACCTACCAAGAAATGCAATATTTTCTTTGAATTAATATAAGGGAGTTTCCCCTTGAGAAAACTTACCTATCAAATATATATGTGTGTGTATGTGTGTGTATATGTGTGTGTGTATTTGTCTATATGTGTGTGTGTATATATATGTATATATGTGTATATGATTTAATAAAAATGGTACAAAAAAGTAGAGTAGGAAGTGGAAAATTTGAAAACATAAACAAACTAGAAAGAGCAACAAAAATTAATTTGTATGCGATAGTATGTGGAGATGTAGAAAAATTGGAGAAGATTGACGGTGATTGGAAGAATGGTGGGAAATAAGCCTTCCAAGACCTGGAATTGAAAAAAATGGATCAAATAAAACTAGTGATGGGAACTTGCGATAAACTCCATGCCTAGAGGCTTCTTTGTCAAGTTCTTCACCATAGAGGAAAGGAACAAAATACTAGAGATTGAATGGAAATATGGTGAACTACACATATATTTGTAGGCTTGGGTTCCAAATTTTGATCCAAAAAAATAGAACTAGTTAAAGGCCCAGTAAGGATAAGGATGTAAAATCTACATTTCAAATATTGGTCGAGAGAAATCCTCATGAAGATCAAAGACACAGTTATAAAAAACCCTAGAAGTAGACCTACGAAATGGTGAATTATTCATATATGCAAAAATATGTTTGTTAATGATCCAAGAGATCCAAAAAATGGTAACATTATGGATGAAGGTAGGTATTTTGAAGCAACATATTGAGAATAAAACTTTGTGTTTTTACTATATAAATGAAAGAGAAGTAATCATTGGGAGGAGGATTGTCAACAATTTCCTAGAGGACCAAAAGTAAAGGAGAAAATTTAGAGAGAAAAAACACCGACTCAAAATCAACGAACTGAAAGTGTGGAGGAATCTAAAAGAAATAATGAAGTATATGAAGATAAATGGAAAGAACAAAAGTTTTTAAAACCCTTTGATATGGGTAAGCCTCTAGAAATTGTCTTATACGCATCACCAAATAAAGAAGGAAGGAGAAGAAATAGAACAAGATTCATAGTTTAGAGAATCAAAAGAAGATGAATTGAACATCATTGAACCCAGGTCCATAAGCTAGTTCACTTCCAAAATCCTTAATTAGAACCCACCTATAAAAAAATCAGGAAGAAAGAAAAATAAGCAAAAAAAAGGGAAGAAATAGTGAAAGAACAAGGATTGTTAAAAATAAAAGAGTACCTACTAAGATCTAAGGGAGGATTCCCATCCCTTAAAGAACCATGATGATAAAAACATAGAATGTTAGTGGCCTCAATTCCCCTAAAAAGAGGAAATTAGTGAAATATCGCATAAAAATAATGAAAGTGGACAGAGTAATGCTACATGAGATAAAGTTGACTACAAGGGAGGCCAAATTGTTCATTGCCCACTATCATGGTTGGATTGGTTTCTACTCAAAAGTGAATAGAAGTGTTGTAGGATTATTAACACTTTTGAACCCAAAGAAAGTAAATGAGAAAGAGAGCAAGTCAAAGTTGAATTAGATCTCTTGTAAGGTATGTGGAAATAACTCAAACTTAGATTTCTATCTTTCCAAAATTTATGGTTTGATAAAAATAGAAGAAAAATTGAGGCTATGCGACATGTTAACCACACATCTAATGAAAAATGCATGGGAGAGAAGAGTCATGGGAGGTGACTTCAATAACATATTGAGCCTTCAAGAAAAGAGTGGAGGCTTAACACATGAATTAGTGGCTTTGCTGAAAGAGCTCAAGAAATTTGTAAAATATAATGAGCATATTGATGTGAAAGAAAAAATGGGATATATACTTGGAAAAATAGAAAAATTGGTAAAAATCAAACATATTTGAAAGGATAGATAGTTTTATGTTATCCTCGAACTATTTTCACTCAAATATAGTATAGGAAGCAATGATTTTACCACATTCTAATTATAATCATTTCCGTATAGGAATATCTATACAAGTGGATGAATCATCAACCAAAAGTAGCTTCAAGTTTGAAAAAATGTGGCTGAGGAGGAATGAACTGATTGATCTAATGGAATAATTGTGTAAGGTTGCATCCATTAAGAATGCCACAAAAGGCTTCATGTTTATGGAAAGACTATACTTCTTAAAGAAAAAGCTTAAAGAATGGAACAAATCCTCATTAAAAAACATATTTGATAAGAAATAAAGAATAGAAAATGAACTCCAAATTTTAAAACAAAAGATAATCCAACATGGAATGTACAAAGAAGATTACATGGGAGAAAATAAGCTACTAACAAAACATGAAGAAATATTAGTGATAGAAGAAATATACTGGAAAAGAAAATCATGGGAAATATGGCTAATAGAAGGAGATAAAAACATAAAATATTTTCATAATACAACAAAAATAATAATAATAAAAAAAACATAATAGAATCAATCCAATATACTACAAGAGATACATTGGAAACGAGAAAGGAAATCTTAAATGAAGCAATCAAATACTTTAAAGAGTTACTAGCACAAGAAAACATGGCAAATCCAATTAGTATAGAATCTTTGACAATGAACATTTCCATGTTGATAATGCAAGAAGATGACGAAAAAATAATGACATCGTTTACCTAGGAGGAAAATATGAATTCCACTTTCATGCTAGACCCAGATAAAGCACTGGCCTCAGATGAATTTTCTTCCCTTTTTCTACCAAAAATGTTGGCATTTTATTGGGAATGAAGTATAGGAGATTGTAGAATATTATAGAAAGAACAATTTTTTTTGTAAAAGGCATCAATAACATGTTGATAACACTAATATCTAAGAACCAAGATATCTCATCTTATGTGAACTTTAGACTGATATCACTATGCAACACAATATACAACTTAATAGTTAAGACAATGGAAAACCATCTCAAAAATCTCTTGCCTCACATCATTTATCCAAAGAAAAGAGGCTTCACAGTGAGAAGAGAAATGATAGAAGGGATAATAATAGAAAATGAAACAATTCACTCAATTGAAAGAAATAAGAAAAAGGCAATGCTTTTGAAATTGGATATAGGCAAAGCCTATGATAGAGTAAGTTGGATCCTATTATTGAAGGCAATGGAAAAATTTGGTTTAAAAAAATAGTGGTTGGAATGGATATATGTTTGTATAAGAACAAGATTCTTGATACTAGCCAATGGAATGCCTTGAAAATTATTTGAAAGCTCAAGGGACCTACATCAAGGGGATCCCTTATCTTTATTTTTACTTGTAATAATGGCACAAACATTGAGCAGACTGAAAAAAAGAATAAATGAGGAATAGGCCTGGAAAGGCATATCTATAGAAAGAGGGATAGAAATAATAACTCATCAACAATTTTTTGATGATATAGTTTTATATGGTGAGTCATACCTTGAAGAGGTGAAGGTAATAAAAGGATTAGTTGAATAATACTCAAGCATATCAGGAAAAATCATCAATTTAGATAAATCAACGATATTTTTCTTCCACACAAAGAGATTTATGTGGTGGAGGATAGTACAAGAACTAGGATTTAACATTGGAGAACTCCCTTGCAAGTATTAAGAGGTGTTACATTATTCAAAGGTGCAATAAAAAAAAACTTGTAGAATAATATAGTTGAAGCTTGTGAGAATAAATCTCGATCATGGAAGGGGAATTGGTTAAATTTGGTCAGATGATTAGTTATGATAAAAGCAGTGCTAGTTGCAATCCCCATATATATGCTATCATGTATGAGACTTACAAGGAAGGTTGAAAAAAATTTCAACAACATAATGAAGGATTTTTGTGGGAAGGTTCTAATGACATAAAGAGGCTCCCATTAATACACTAGGATAAAGTGAAGGAAAATAAAAAGGAGGGAGACACAGGAATAAGAGACTTATATGTGTAGAACAAGATGTTAGGTGAAAAATTGGTGTGTAGAATGTACACACATCTGGAAGCACTATGGATTAAGGTATTACATAATAAATACTTGGGCGCATATGAGGCAAGAAGAATATTAAAATTCACAAACAATGGAACAAGATCTCACATTTGGAGATTTGTATTGGAATGTAGACCTATGATAATGGATTACCTCATGTGGCAAATAAATGATGGCAGGTTTTCACTATTTTGGATGGACTCATGGAACAAGTATAGGTCATTGGTGGAAATATAAACTTTAGGGGAATGCCACGCCATTTTGAAAAACCAAAGGGAGACTAAAGTCACATGCTATTTCTCAAACGATAATCCAATCAAAGTGCTCAAATGGAAATATTTCATCTTAGATAATTTGAGACTCCAAGTGTAATTCCCCAAAAAAAAACCCTCAAAATAAAATTTGACAAAACATTTTTTTAATTAATGACAACAATGCAAATAATGAAACAATGACATGTCACATTTGCACAATAATGTACACACAAGTGTCATGTGAACACAATGAAACATCAATTAAGACAACAAGATAACTTCACCATTGCATAAGCAATGTGGCAACAATAGAGGACTAACCACTCATGGGATAAATCCACCATGATGAACATACAAGAGAGAAGACAACACCTATATGATGATTGATTAGCAAACCATGATCATGTTATCTCAAAACACCACACCAAGATAGGATAAGGGAATCATCAACCTCCAATCCACACCTAGGCACACTAAACAAATCAAAACACCAAGGTTGACCTTCACAAGAGGTTTCCTTACCAAGAGGCATATATTATCCACTCTTCCCAAGACATTATGTCTCAACATAACACCACAAGAAAAAGGATACTAATACACTACACCCTTTGACCTATGAGGATTGTTTAAGAAATAAACAAGGCCAACCATTAAGGATTAAAACCTTCCCAAGTCTTTACAATACTAAATGTGCAATCTCACTAACCCTAGATTTGACAATTAGGCAACTTCAAAATAAGGAACATAAAATAATGTAAGATATGCCACAAGTCCTCAATGAAAACACATAATAACATGCTTATAATACCACTAGACCCATAGGACTATGAGGAACAACTTATTTTACATGGTTTTCCCATATGAGGCCCCAAATTGAATAATAATGCTCAAGTTCTAAGAGAAAGATACTTGAGTAGGTTTTGAAGGTCTAGTTGATGAAAATGACCAAAATGAGCAAGATATAAGGTGGAAAAAATTATCTGATTGTTTCTTTGGGCTAGGAAATCTACTAGATAGCTATGATAGAAAGGATTTACATTTATTTTTTTGTATAGGGAACGAGGTCACCCAAGTATAGGACAAGGGTACACCAATAGAGATAACCAAATTCTAAACTTTTTCCCTAAAAAAATAGGTTGTCCCATTTCTAACTAGGTTGTCAAAGTAGAATTAGATATTTTATGGGAAATTTGGGTCAGTTCAAGGTGAAACAAGGCCACCTAGGTATAATACCAAGCCACCCATTTGAGAAAGAAAACATCTAAAATTTATTTTAAACCCAAATGAAAAAATCCTAAGTTCATTTTAATATTTGCATAACACAATTATGAAATCCATAATATAGTTGTTCTCAGTTCCAACACTAAGACATGTAATTAATATAATATTCTTTTCCATTATCAAATATTACATTTCTTCTCAATGAGAGGTCCAATAACATCATTATGATAATTTTCATAAGATAAAGTAAATAATTGCATAAGAATCAATAGAGAATGGTACACTAGTGCATCCTAATCCATTAACCTTTGGTCCCCAACAGTAGTTACCATGCCACCTGACCTTTTGGAATCAAAAGACACTCTCATCATGCTAGGAGATAGTCACCTAGGCCACAATCACAACACACATGCCAAACACATTGGGAGATGGCTTACACACACACCATACACGAAGTAAACACTTAACATGCACATAAAATATAACTCTCATCCAAAATCACAAGGTGGTTAATCACAAGTAGGAAAACATGCAAAAACACATTGGACATATACCTAAATGAGATATCATAAAACCATCATTGGGAAAACTCACCAATGTCACATCTCATTAAATTAATTGGGAAAAATGACTAATGGTATAATTCAAGAATCCTCATTGGGAAAATTTGGCAATGAAATAATAAATGACATACACATGGAAGGAAATAATCATCTTTCAAGTGCTACTCAAACCACACTAAGGTTAGATATTAGAGAGAAAAATAGGGAGTATCATCGTGGACACTTACATGGGGCTCAATTTAATATCAAGTTTCCTATCTTACATACAAGAATACTTGATCTTACAATTCTTATGCTCCATGAGAAGCTTTTATTCTTCATCATACTTAGCCTATACTAGCACTCAAGGAATGATGGGGCTATCCATTATCTTGGTTAATTAATTACCCATGTTTTATTAATTTTCACTTGTTAACCAAACTCCCTACACTGTGATTACCTACGTGCCACTTTTAGTTAGGTTCACATTGGGATCCACTCCCATAACCATATAAAATACATACACCCTAATATCATCACATACTCCAACAAATGTGACACGAAAAAACAATGAAACAATTACATGACATTAAATTATTTTATCAAAAACTTGAAAACATAACCTTAAAACAATCCTTACAAACTTCTATTAAGGAGACTAAATTTATCCCAAAATAAAGCATTCACAATTCACTTTTAAATTTAATTTTTCAATAATATTTTGAATGCAAAAAACTAGAATTTACATGCAAACTCCATTAATGGAGCTTCAAATTTTCCATTTTTCAAAAATCCAAAATTTCAAAAAATTAAAAGTGCCTTGGTTGAAATATACACAACACCTAATTCATGTGATAGAATTTCAATTCCAAACATTTCTAAAAAAAATGGCATCATGAGGGCACAAAATTAGCATACTTAAAATCAAATATATTCTACTCATTTTTATGAAATTGAAATTCTAATAGGGAAGTCATATGCTCCCTTAAAGGTGAGCATGGCATCCAAATTGAAAAGAATGAAGAAAGGGAGGAGAAATAGCCAAATTACCTCCATTTCATTGTCACATAAATTCACACACAATAAGGAAAACATGAGAAGAGAGTGAATCCACATGCACAAGCAATTCCCTTCCCATTGCTTCAAATCCCATCCAATTCCATTCAAAATTGCATTCCCAATTTCATTTTCAAAATTTTGGCAAGAAGATGGTTTTAGAGCCCAATTTTAACAAGAATGGTAAAATTGCTAATTCCTTTTCCTTTTAACCCATTTATTTTCCCACTATTTTATAATTTTCTTTATTTAAAATTCCAAAAATCCCATTTAATAATTAAATAAAGTTACCTTCATTCATTTGCAATCATTTAGAAATGCGATCAAATCAAATATAAATTCACATTGCCACCACAAAAAAATTTCAAATTAATTAACTATATTTTCCCAAATTTTATGGAAATAAACCTTAGACATAAAATAATATTTCAACTCATCAAACATTGAATTACAATAAAAAAGGTAATTTAAACTATCATTTAAATATTTACCTTAATCCAATTTCATGATTCAAATACGATTAAACATGCAATATGAAACTCAATAGATTTTTTTACAAAAAATAATGAAATTGGGAAATCATTTAAATCAAGAATATACTAGAATTTCATGACATAGTAATTCTAGAATAATTCCTAACTTAGATTTGGGTTCACATAGGGTCAAACATGAAACATACCATACTTGATTTGAGTACGATTGAGGAATAGATAGGAAGGCCCAATGTGACATCTTCAAATTAACCACTATTTGGAAATAAATCAAACCTATGTAGCCAAATGGAGAAATAACCATATACCAATAACCACTCAATGTATGTCAAGTGTACCTACTCAATGTATATATAGTCAAAGCACATCATAATCATAAACACCCAATGGGGTACAATATCATGAAACATAAAAAGTAACATATGTAAAAAATACAAAATAGATTAAATAACCAAGATCTTCTATGAGAGAGATAAGCTATAAAACTATAAATGAAATAACACAATTACGGACTTAAGATCCCAAGATATGCGTGAATGTCAAGATGACAAGATTGCATTAGGAGCTCAAAACAAATCTAAAAAATAATGACTATGTGCATCAAGGTGCATGTATGCCAAAGTATGCAAGAATGCTAGAATATGCAAGAGTATATTGCAAATACAAGCTAGGTAGTGAGTTTATATAAAACAAAGGAGAGGGTGTAGGTGGAAAATTCAACCAATAGGAATCAACCACAAAAAGTGGATATGGACCACCAAAAGTGGAAAGTGTTCCACCCTTTAAGGAAGGGGACACCACATCACTTATCTCATAGTAATAAACTCACTTTATTATCCTAATAAATATTAATAAAAATGTAGGAAAAACCTAGGACTAAGAGAAAATAAATTAACCCACTAGGAAAATAAAAACCTACACCAACACGCCCCCTTAAGCACAACTTAGGACGATGTAAAAAATGATGGGCCCTAGTAAATGAAGCCATGTTAGGTATCCATGTACATATAAAATTCCTCCTAAGGAAGAAGCCCCCCCACAAATAGAGAGAGAACACCCCCTAGAATAGAGAGATACAAGAAGAAAAGAAGGACTAAGTAGCCCCCCCGAAAGAGATCCAATGGTATATGCTTGAAATTGGATGCAAAATATGGTTTACGATTGTTGGACTGTTGCAAGTATGGATGCATTTGGTGTTGTTGTCATTAATGTTGTCATTGATGTCAACATAGTTTAGGTTGATTATAGATGGTATTTGTATAGTTGAGATACTGTATAAGTGCTTAGAGTACATGTAGCTATATTTATGAAGTTGTAGTTGTGTTTTTGCCTAGTGCTTTTGAGAAATTTTGAGAATAATGAAAGTAGTGTTCAAGTGTGTTATGAGTGTGCTCTAGTATTGTTCTATGAATTTATCCTATGTTTATCCTATGCCTATGTGGATCTGCATATGTTTTCATGAGCTTCAATGGATAATACATCCTAAGTTTTAGCTTCTGGTTTGATGGAGAGTAAAAGATATGTTCACTGGTGTGTAAATTGGTTTGGCAGAACTATCTGTTTGTGCACTAGGAGAAATTTTTTGGCTCCACAATCTTTTGATAGTTGGTTTCAGATCTTGTGGATCTAGGAGATTATTCTTCTTGATGGTTTCTATGTTTTGAATTTTTTTTTTTTGATTTGGCGCTCCAGAAGACCTGCTCCAGAGCTCCTATGATTTGTTGGTTGGCCCGGTTGGACTGTTGAAGAGTTTTCTGTGAATGAAGTTTGTTGTAATTGTTGCATATGTATCTGAGGTATTCTCAAAGATGGAAATATTTTTGGTGAAGTGTGTTGAATGATCCATGTGTGATCGTCTTGCTGGAGATGCATGTACCTCAAAAATCATTGGCGTTTTCATTAGGTTTTTCCAACCTGGTGTCTACACGTTACATTAAGTTTTTGCATCGAATTAAGGAAGTGTGTGTTTGATCCAAGATGTTGTTTGGGTCCTAAATTAAATATTTAATTGGTCCTCTCTCATTCTTATCCACCGTGGGAATGTTGAGTGTCCAACCTAGTTTGAATTTGTAAATGAAATTGTATAGTTGACCTTGGAGAATGTTTCTAGTGTTGAAGATGGTATAAAAGAAAATCAAGTTGTAGTGAATCGATCATCCATCTTGTTGGTGTTTTATGTTTCCAGCTAAGCTTTGAAACTCTCTAAGAGGTAGCCAACCTCTATGTTTAATAATTCTCAAAGTTAGTGGCCAACTAACAAGATTCAGTCAAAGACTGACATCTCCTACACTTTTGGCTCTACAAGACCAAGGTGGGTCAACTTATACAATGCCCAAAACTTAAATGCAACTATATACTAACATTGATTTTTATAGCAGATAATTCCCAATAAAGAAACTAAGGAGAGTAGTGATAAGCTCAAATTTGGCTAAATTCTTAGTATATCAACACTTACTCAGTAATTGGGAAGAAAAACACTAAACCACATAGTAAGATTAAGAATGATTTTGCATTTATAAAATGTTTCTGAGATGCATAAAACTGAATAATAGATCAATGCAAATTATAGGCCATGGAGTCAAACACATAAAATGAATTTGTCAGCAAACAGACTTCAACCAGTGGATTTAAATCTGCTAATTCTTTGCATCAACTGTTAGTGTCTTGCACCAACAATCCCTTTCTTATTATCAATAAAATTCTCCTTATCAAATCCAACCTGCATACTTGAAATCACTATTATCTGCTCAAAGTGTTTAACCATTTCTTTGAAATAGACCCACAAACAAATAACACAATCTCATCAAATTTGAGATGACAAACCCAAAAACACTTGGTATTATTGAATTCATATGATTTAACTGCACAAGTATGGAAACAATATGAAGATATTCATGAATGTGCAAACACCTTCATGATTTTATTTGCATAAACTGGTTATATTTTCTCATGAAATCAGAAGCTTCCATCCATCCATCATTCAATTTGAGCAAGAGAAGTGTGCGAACAAGTGCGAAAATTAGAGTGTACAAGAGCCAATTGAGGCAACAATACTTTATTGTGTTAGATTCCTGAAAGCAGTGAGATGATGGTGTCTACAATCTTCTGATCAAGTTGCGAGTGTGTAGAACCCTTGTGGTGGATCTTTATTTGTCTCTTTTTCATTTTTTGTAGGCAGTGAGTCCTTCTTAAGGTAGTGATCCCTTAATATGGGTAGTGATCCTTTGTATCTGGGTAGTGAGCCCTCTAGCAGTGAGCCTTTGCATTCAGTATTGCATTACTACTATATTGTGAGTTAATCTTCATTGTGGTTTTTCCCTCATTGGGTTTTCCATGTAAATTTGGTGTCTCTAGTGTTTACTTTATGTTATTTGCATTTCATGTTCACACTTAACAGATTAAAGATAAAGTGGAATTGATTAAGTTTAGAAGTAAAGTAATTTGATACAATTGATTCACCCCCTCCCTCTTAGTTGTCTTGTGCATTTCAACATGAAAAATATTCCTCCCCTTAGGAAGAAGCAAAACCAATGGTGTATGCAAGCTATATACAAAGTATTGAAAGGAATATGTAGGAAGAAAGTGCAAAATTTATAAAGTCTTTGAACTTGGCTCAATTATCCCCATGTTGATGCTAAAAGTTATCACAATCAAATCAAGCATCTAGACCACAATACTAAAGATGACAAATCAGAATCTCCTAGAGACTGATGTAGAGAATAATCCAAAGAAAATGATGGTTTGATAACAATTATGTGTTGGAAGAATGAAGAAGAACATAATTTTTGTTTTCATTGATGTCACCATGTTGACTAAGTTGTTAGTTTGATTAGGTACTCTGAACCGGTATGAAGAACCAGTTTACATCCTCCAATATTTTTTGTCTGGTATTTTGGTCTGCAATTCCCCTCTAGTGTTCATCATTGTTTGTGGTTTTGGGAAATGGTTTATGAATGTTGGAAGCTTGTAAGTATACAATTTTTTTTTTCATGTGCTCATATGGCGAGTTGGCATTGCTCTGTTGATTGCATTTTTTTAGTATGTATATCCATGGCCGACCTAATAAATAGTCGATGGTATAATGGATTAACTTGTGTTGTGGATATATAAGTGACCTATCTTTGGTCCATGATGACATGATATATCATATTAGATAGTTGAATCATTTTTGGAGAATTTTTGTACTAACTTGGAGCCGACAGTTAGTCTTTTTGGTGAATAAATATTGCATCTAATTAGGCCGACCTAATTGATGCTTGTGGATGTATTAGATATATATATTGGATTTTTTTGAGATAGAAGGTGTGGAAGAAAATGTGAAGTGTGATTTGAATATGATGTATGATGTGAATGTGAAGCAAATTATGTGAAATTGATGAAGTGTGTTAAGTCTATTTATTGAGTATCAAAGGAATTGAATCAACACTTGTTAGGTGCACTCTTACCAGTTGATGTTTTGGTTGTAAGCTATTTTGTTATTGTACTCCTTTTTGTAGGTAGTGAGCCTCCTTGTTTGGATAGTGAGTCCTACTTGTAGGCAGCGAGCCTCCTTGTTTGGATAGTGAGTCCTACTTGTAGGAAATGAGCCTCCTTGTTTGGATAGTGTGTCTTACTTGAAAACGGTGAGATTTTGTATCTAGCAATGAGCCTCTTTTGTATCTAGTTTTGGAACTACTTTATATAGTTAGTTAATCCTCACCATGGTTTTCCCTCATTGGGTTTTCCACATAGAATTTTGGTGTTCATGTGATGTCTAGTTTCATGTTCTATAAATGCTTCTTCTTATATTTATTGTTATATTCATTGGAGTAATTGGATGGTATTTGTTCAATAAATTTTAAGAAGATAGTGATTCACCCCCCCTTTCAGTATCTTGGATATTCAAAAATTGGTATCAGAGCTTAGTTCCTCTGAAGAAGCCTAATAGCTTGAGGAAGATCTTGAATATTGAACAAATGGATGATAAAGAAGAACTTCAGACAACCCTTGATGATCTTGAAAAAGCTGAAAATGAAAACAAAGATCTGAAAGAAAATCTTGATGAGGCAAATGAATGCATCCAAAAATTTAAAGAGCAATTGAAGAAATTCAAAGAAATACATAGAGAAGTAAGTGAGCAATTAAAACAAGAAAATGAAGAGATTACCGGATTGAAGGTGCAAGTGGAGGAAAAGAAGAGAATCGAAGAGTGCCTGAATGTAGTGGTGCAAAGAAAGTCTGATGAATTCTCTAGGCTTGAACAAGAAGTGGTAAACCTGAGAGCGAATCTAGAAAAAGAAAAAGTATGTGAAGATAGTTTCAAAACAAGCTCGACTAGGCTTGATGAATTTATTGTAGGACATAAACCATCTAAAGACAAAGGTGGCTTGGGATTGGAAATAGGTGAAAGCTCAAAATCTATGAAGACCTCAAACATAGTGAACAATCAAAAGACTCAAGGTAAAGGAAAAAAGACAAGAAATCCAAGAAGAAGACTGCCTGTTAGACAACCAAATGCTCAAAGGTATCCATCCTTTAATCGTGTTTTCTTTTCATGCAATAAATTTGGTCACAGGAAACTAACTGCAGAAGTAGGATGAATCAATTTTCTTGTCCCTTCTTTGGAAAATGTTATGCATGTAAGAAAGTTGGACATAGAGCTAGTGAATGCAAAACTCAGATGATGAACTCGTTTAATTGAGGAAGAATGAATCAATATTTTGTTGGCTATTGCTAAACTTGTAATAATTTTGGACACAAATAAAATCAATATAGATCAATGGTTAATGGAAGTCAAACAAACCAGAGAAAGGTTGTCTACTACAATTGCAACAAACCAGGACATATTTCAAGAGTTTGTAAAAGTAAAAAGGGAGAGCAGTCTGCTCCGGTAAAGAAGAATGAACCTATGAAGAAAATTGACAAAGATGAGGTTAAGCAATAAATGAATAGGATATGGAAGAAGAAAGAAGAACTAGAGATGGTAGGTGCATATGTGCCCTCATCTGGTGAAGATTAATAGAAAATTGTCCGAACCCCCTAGAAATATAATATGTCAAGATGTTGGCACGAGGATATGTTGTAAGGGATGAATAGGTAGAGATTATTCAAAATAATTCAGAAGAAAAAGTGTAGAAATGTTCATTTACGGAGAAAATTAGGGTTTCTCAGTGCAGTGAAGGAAGGTTTTTATTAGCTTTTTGAACCCCTATCACATTTAATGTGAATTAGGGCAATACGATTATGTATAAGTAAAAATTCATAAGTCATTTTGATCACTTATGCATTTGAAGAATTTGAAGAATGACATGGAACAATATTGAAGCAATCCTGAAGCGATTCAGAGCGATTTTGAGGTAATCTAGAAAAATCATTGTGAAAAATTAAGTACAAAACACGAAAGTTTTGAAAATTATCTCTCGCAATCTACAAAAGGAAGGAAAAAGAAGAAGTTTTGTTGTGCAAGAAAGAATTTGAAGAAGTTAAGTGTGATTATGGAATCTATTAATAGGGGATCGAGTGGAAATATTCCACTAAGGCTGAAGGGAGTTGAATTGGAAGAATTGGATCATCAAAAAGTGAAGGAAATGGAACAAGGGTTAAAGACATACGATTTGCAGAACATAAAAACCCTAGGCATGGATTTATGGGGAGAATTTCCTTGGTTTTTAGATAAAGAATCCATATTTTTTCTATTAAGCCAAATCAAGGATGGTGGCATTATTTTGGACAAACCCTATTTGATCATGAAGGAGGCAATTGAAGCTATTACTGGATTGTATAGTGTTGGTGACCTCCCTAGAAAGAAAATAGTGAAATACAAAGAGGTGGAGGAACTAATTGGTATTGAAAAATACCCCTAAGCCATGCTGATAAATACCATTGTGGACCCTACAGTACGGTATTACTTACAAAATTTATTTCAGAAATCATGAAGGCTCCACATCGGCTATTGTTGTATATCTTGCGCATAAAATGGTGAAGGAAAACAAGTAGTTTGATTTGTGTAGTCTAATTTTGGAAAACCTAATTAAGAATGTACGAATGTCTTTGGTCGAGGATTATCCTTTCCAGTTTGGGTCTTTGCTTATATGTTTGGTATTTTACCTTATGATTTCACTACTGGGAAAAGAAAATGTTAAGTGGGAATCCAGGGTCCCTATTGGAAAACAAGTTTACAGGCATTTGAAAGGTTTGGAAGATAATTCAAGTGCTTGCAAAGCTTTTTTCTTATCCTTTCAAAAGGATTTGTGCTCCGGTGTGCCCATATCTAGTCCGTTTGAGGAGGGTTCATCCTCTAGTACAAAGGAACTAGAAGTTGTTATTGGTGATTCCCCTCTAGAATCTAAAAGGAGAAAATTTATTACAGAAGATGTCATCACTATTCTAGAAGAAAAGGAGAATGAAGAAGATTCCCTGCCCTCCATTGGATAGGCTTAAAATCGATGATCCTTTGGTTGAGTATCTGCTCAAGAAAGTTATTGATATTTCAAGTGTTTCTGATTCATTACAAGATAATCTAGTAGAAGTGGTTGAGGAGAGAATGTTGCTAGAAGGACCTGAAGGACATAAGTTTGAAATTATGGTTGAGAAAATATGTGTCAAAGCTAAACAAAATTATCTGAACACATTAGTGAGATAAGAAAATGCATTAAATAGATGTTTGGCATTTACAAGTATTGTCTTTGGTGGCCTGCAACAATCGATAATTTAGAATCAAAATTGAAGCCATTGAATTTGATATGAATAGTATTGGAAAGAGTATTGATTTCTTTAAAGACAAAGAGGGAAAATAGAGAATAAGATTTGGAAAATTGCAAGCGGAATTGTTGATTGTTCAGAGACAGAGGGAAGATGTGGTGAGAACCTTCTAGCTTGTTAAACAAATTGTTAAGGGCCAGTTGGATCATCTCTTTGGAATACTTCATGATGTATAATATTGTGAACAACAGTTCCTAGCTATGGATTGGTCATCCTCATTTACATTGTTGACTTTTTTGGATAGCATGTGTACTAGAATGGATTCTGCAATGCTTGCTTGGCAGCGGATTTTTCCAACTATGAGAGAGAGATAAAAGAAAGGTTTTTAGGTGAAAAGTGTTATTTTAACTTAAGTTTCTGAATGTTCAATATTTTGGCTCTTTCCTTTGATGACAAAGGAGGAGAAACTTTTTAAAAAAATGAAAAAAAAATAAGAAGAGAAATTGAATTGTTGAGCAAAGGGGGAGTTTTGAAAGTTTTAAGTTTTGGAAGTTTTGGAGTTATAATTTTGTTGCACATACAATGTCACCATGTACATACATTTACATCCTATTTTTGGTCACCCTTTGCCATTAATGTCAAAGGGGGAGAGATTTGGAGAAATTTTCATCTAGAAAGGGAAGAGTGAAATAAAAGGTTATACATTCTTTTGGAACATGTTTCCATCAATGAAAAAGGGGGAGATTGTTGGAAGAATGAAGAAGATCCAACTTTGTGTTGTTATTGATGTCACCATGTTGAATAAGTTATCAG
>CM021103.1:420950007-421041930 GCA_007115665.2 Sequoiadendron giganteum | reverse complement strand
TTGTTGTTGTTGGGCATACTATTGAGCTAGTAATGCTCGTTGTTACTGTTGTGCCACAAGGGCTTGCTATTGGGCCTGATGTTATTATTGTGCTACCAAGGATGATTGATAGGCTTGTTGTTGTTGCTATGTTTCTCGTTGTGCGGCTAAGGCTACTTGTTTTTTTTGTTACGTGACTAAGATGGCTTGTTGGGAGTGTTGTTGTTGATGTGCTACTAAGGTGGCTTGATATTGTTGTTGTTGTTGTTGTTGTGCTACTATGGCTGCTTGTTAGGATTGATATTGTTTTTGAGCTGCTAAGGCTTTTTGTTGGGCTTGATGTTGTTGTTATGATGCTAAGGTTGCTTGTTCTTATTGTTGTTGTTGTGTTGATAAGGCTTCTTTCTATTGTTGTTGTGCTGCTAATGTTGCTTGTTGTTGTTTTTTTTGTTGTACTACTTGATGATAATCCTATTGTGCTTGATGTAAATCTAAGGCATGCGCTTGCAATGTAGGATCAAGTGGTTGTTGGGATATCTACGATGTCTTTTGGGTTTTGATTTTTTGAGTGGGTTGTGCATTTTTGATGAGAGGTTGTGGGTTCCCTTGGTTCAACATTCCTTGTAAGATGGTGGATTGAGATGGAGGAATGTAGGTTTGAGGTCCCATTTGATTTTGCATGGTGAAGGGGACCATGGTGAAAGATGATGATGGTGCCATTAGATTTTGTGATGGTAATGACACACTAGTACCTTGGGTCCATTGATTGAAAAGGTTCCCTTGTCCCATGTATTGAGGATTTCCTTGTGCTAGAGGGGTGGTCAAGGTATTACCTAGCTTGATGGGATTTATGACCAAGGCGTTGTTTTGATTTGGGTTGATGATGGATGGTGGATTGACTTGAGGAGCTTGGGTAACCACTTGTTTTGATGTGTCAATGGGGTTGTTGGAACCACTTGACAATGGTTGACTTTGTGTGAGATTGTTAACTTGCCCTTGTTATTCATATTACCTTGCATATCATTAGGCATACTTGGGGTATTTATAATGATGGATGAAGATGGTTGCACTAGTCGAAATGTCAAGGTTTTTGTGGTGTCATGAAATGTAAGTGGTTTGGAAAAGGTCAGTGTCCAACTTGTGTTTTGGGGAAGCTTGGCAAGTAATGAAATGGTCATTTTGTGAATACCCAAAGTTGTGTTTGTTCCTAGACATGAAGTGAGACTAAGGTTGGTTCCTAGCCAAGTTGCAAGACTAGATGTTAAGGGTTGACTTGGCACAAGGGATGGAGCTGGTTGAATCATAGAAGAAGTCAAACCTTGTGTCAATGATTGTGCAACAAAAGATGCGGAAATTAGAGCCATGATTTCTTCTCTATTAAGTCCAAATGGGTTGTTCGTGATGTCCTCTATCTCATATGGTCCTGATGGAGATGAGGGTTGCTTTAAGGGGGTGAATTAACTTCTTGGATCAAATTATTGAGGGTTGGTATTACTGATGGTAGATGAGACTTTGGTTTTCTCCATGATTCTCTTGTGTTGTGATCTTGTTGTAATCATAGATTGTGGGTCAACGATGGGAGAGGTGTGTTGAGATTTATAATGTTTGAATTCTCTAGTTGACTCAAATCTAGGTAAAAGGGATGCTCTAAGTCTTTTTGGAGCAATGATGATAATGGGCAATAAAAATATTGGTGATATGGAAAGTGATATTTGCAAAAAAATTGGACAACACTTTTGACTTAAGATTTTGATGTTTGATGTTTGATAAAGCATGTTTATGAACTTGGAAATATTTAGGGTAGACTCTTGACCTTTAAGATAATCTAGTTCAAGGATGATAACTAACTTAACCAAATTCTTGGAAAAGGATACATTTCACATACAAAGTAGCCTAGTTAGGGGTTGGTTTAATAGATATTTTAAGTCAAAATATGTTGGTGTATTCAAAATTTTTGCAAAGTTTGGTGAAGTTAAGGATGAAATATGATGAAGTATGGATGAAATGTTTTACCCAATGTTGACCTAAAGTGAACCTTTGTTTTCCAAGACCAAGGTAGTGAGAAACATGCTATACCTCTAAAGTGATAATACTCCAAGAACTCAATGATTTTTTAAATAGGAACCAAATGATTTTGGAAATAGGACCCAATGATTTTGACAATAAAACTCAAATGAATTTGGATAATGGAACTCAATGATTTTTAAAAAAATTTCTTGTCTCAGTTTTTTTGTTTTGGGGAGTCAAAGTTTGAACATACATCATTGTGGGGTGTTCATTTTAATCTTGGATTAATGAGGTTATTTTTACCACATACACTTGTCTTAATTATGTTTTCAAACTAAATGTTTATGTCAAAAACATCATAACTTTCACAATGTCCATTTTGTGAAAATCATGAGGTTGAAGCCATAATTGTGTATGTTGTCTTTGGGAAATATGGATTGAGATTAAGTCAAGATATTTAGAAATTTCTAAGGATAGAAAACCTTAGGACAAGAAGTAATATTAAGGTTAATTCAAGAGGTATCCATATTTAAGCCAAAGTGCTTGAAATTTTGAGGAAGATAGTGAATGTTTATTTTTGTAACATTTTAGAACCAAGCAATGTATCAAACTGACTCACAATCATTTACAATCCTAGGTTCGAAATGGCTATACTTGTTGAATTCCCACTTGAATTTCTCCAAACACCAAACAATGCGAATAGTTAGAGATTTGGTGACACTGGATCCCCTCCATGACACACTTCTCAAGACCACCAAATCTTAAAATCCTTAAAATTCGGAGATTAAAAGTATTTTTTTGTTTCTACAATTGAATAGTAAGAATTTGGGATGGCTTCAGAATGATTGTTCTTGCACCAACAAGTATTAAGGATTTTTGGATTCTAAACAAAGGTTCCTAATAAGGGCTTCTAGTTTAGGGGGTGCAATGATAAACTCCCTCAAAAGGTCTCCCCACCCTTAGAATAAGGGCTTTATGCATCATAAACATATTGGGGGAGAGCTATCATGTACCGCATCCCATTGATCACAATTTTCATTTCCACCACATTTATATCGCAGTTTGGAAGAACTTGGATTTAGTTCGTTACCGCTTGGGTCATTCCCTCCTTTCGAAGCAGGGAGGCAGTCTCTCTAAATATGAACAATAGCAAGGAGTTATGTTCATAGTTTGATCATCTTTGCTTTCATGAACAAAGAGAGAACACATGCCATGTCTTTTTCTCACACTCACAAAGGGGGTTCAGTTTTAATCCAAATGAAAGATGTAGGTGATTTCCCAAAGTGTTAAGGAATGTTTTTTTTTCTCAAGATTGCCAAGTGGCACAAGATAATTGCATACACATTCACTAACAACATTGTAAATCATAAAAATAGAAAACTGTTGTAAATTTTAACACCTCAAAGTAGTGATGATTTTGTTTTAAGAACCAAATAAAATATGAATTTTTCCTTGTTCAATTTTAAAGCCCAAAAGACAATGATGAAATGAGGGTTCAATTTTAGCTAACTTTGAAAGGGAATTTTAAGCCCAATTGAAAGCTAGTTGGTCCTAAGATTGTAAGTTTTAAGACCAAGTGGAAATTTAGTGGTCCTAAAACATAAACCAAAGCAGCATATGATGGGTTATAATTGCCACACAAGTTTCAAAAAACTATTACAATAACTACAACTAATAAAAACCAAAAATTATTTTTTAAAAGTTTTTTCTATGTTGTATATCACGTTTTCAGAGGCCTTCGAAGCGGAATTTGGGGTTGAAACTTACGTTGGTCCTTAAAAATTGACTATTGAATGCACTTGATTTTTATGGATTAAATTATTCCTCTTAGAGAGCTTTTCAATGGTGCAAACGGATTCAAATTTCGAGCACCGAGTAGAAAGTTATGACCCCAACAAGTTGGGGTAAATTTTTTCCTAATTTTTCTCCAAATCTATAAAACTAGTTAGTCTAAAAAGAAAAAAGAGAATTCAGTGACAAGTTAGCATTTAGATCAACTCAAACAATTAAAGCACATGTTGAAAAAACAATTGTAAAACTTCTTACCAGAGTTGGGCATCGTTGCACATGATAGCATCGTGATTTGAAGTTCGAGCATCACTTTGGTGAAAATGGTTGTCGCTCTATAGTAGAAACAATGAGCACAATAGCATCGAGATTTGGCTTGACGTTGCTGCTAACAGTAGCATTGTGTTTTGAAATTTGTTAGCATCGCTCTGGTAAAGTCGGGTGTCACCATTTAAACTTTTTCGATACCTCTAGATTAAATCAGTGTCGCCAAATTTAAATTAGCGTTGGTGCATTAATTTAGCATCGGTGTTTCAAATTGTGATGATGTCGTTATATGGTGACACTCTTCAAAAAGCATCATTGTTTGTGATTTGGGCATCGTTGTAACCTACAAAACAACAAACAAATAAAATTTGAGCTAAAAATTTGTTATGTTAACGATTTACCCTCCTTCTAGCACCAGAATGTGAGATGAGGATTGTCTAGGTGGATTAATTACACTTGATCCATGATGAATTGAAGTATAATGAATCCACTAAACCTCAATCTACCAAACAAGATCATTCAAATTCAAAGTTAAACTAAGCATTTACCAAAACTGAAAACTATAAACTACAAAAATAGTTAAATTCCTACTCTAACCCATTTAAAAATTAACATGTTTAGAATTGGTGTCATGTTGATGTGGAACAATGACCCTTTCCCAATCATGTGATTAGTGAGCTTTTTCCAATTGATTCTATGGAATAGAATTGATGAAACCATTGTGATAAAATGGATTAAAACTTGATTTAATCTAAAATGAACATGATGTAAGCTATATTAACATGATTTTATGCTAAAAATGATATAATTATTCAATTTATAAACTAATCTAAGCTACTTCTAAGCTAAAAGATGGAAACCCTAATTTATGGGTGTTGCCACAATAGAGGTTTACACTTTCTGGGAAATCCTATTTTTTGTTGAAATCACATATTTTTAGAAAATATAATGATTTAAGCCTTGAAAAGTTTCATTTAAATGACTCCAATTGAAAAGGGTTTGATCAAACCACCTTAGATCAAGCCACCTTAGATAGAACTCCGCTATTTTTAAACCATACCTATAATAGAGTGTCCTTTACACCTATCAAAATGCTGATAAAAAACCACTTTTGATTTACCTTTTGGGGGATCAAATGAGTTCATTTATTAAAAAAAATAAAATTAAGTATGTAGTCCTTATTATAAGCTTCAAAAAAAGTATAATTTTAATTAAATTTAATTTGATTATTATATTTAATTTTTATTTCTTGTGAATGTAGGTTTTTAACCAAAAATCAAGCTCTTTGTTTTGCACATGTGGAAAAATAGTAGATTATCAAAATATATATTTTTTAAATATGTTCAGGCTAAGTATTGATGTCCTTGATTAGACATCAAAACTTGATTAAGGAAAAAAAATTAATAAAACACTATAAAACCAAATGAACTGATTAGACATCGTAGTTACAAATCTAAATTCGAAAAAAATAGAATTTTATACTTTATACAAAAAAAAATTGGTTGTATATGGTGAGCATCACTCCTTAAAAATGTTGTTTACTGATAAAAACTAGTCTTCGAAGGAGATGAAAACAAAAGTGCAATTTAATTCCAAAAATTTTTAAAAATATATATTTAGAATCTATAGACAAATATTCACAAATCACTAGTTTGCATCATCTTCAAATTCCTAACGGTTTAGCCGCTATAGGAGCTCGAAAGTGAAGATTTAGTTTAAAAAATCAGTTCAATGTCCAGTTTGCCCAAAAATTGTAAACCGGTATTGTGGGATCACCCTTATAAACAAGCTAAGATGTATTCTTGGAAGCCATTAATGAATGTCTTAAGCTATTTATGCAACTAAAATGAACTAAAACAAGCTAAAAGTGAGTAAAATATGATTGTGAATGCAAGTGAGTTCAACAACATAAGTTTTCTCTTAAAAAGATGGATCCCTTTGTCTCCAAATAGGGTTCTATTTATAGAAGATAAAATGAGAAATGAAGGGTTGAGATCGAAAAGATTAATCAATGATCAAGGATGAAACAAAGAAGAGGCATGGATCATGGATTCTCATCAACATATGAGAATGCAAGATGAGAATTAATCAAGGGCTCACATTTTTTCCAAACAAACACACTTTTGACCTGCGCACACAGGTCACAAGGTGACTTGCTCAAGAGGTTAAAAAATAACTTGTAATTGAAGTTAAGTGAGAATATCCCTTTCTTAATTTATTGGAGGAGAGAGAATATTCTCATGGATGAGGATAAAGATATTTTGCAAATTAAAAGAAAGTTTTAATTGTGCAAAAAGGGGGATAAGGAATATTCTATGGGAATATTCCCCTTTTGGAAGAAAATTAGTTCAATTGTTAATTAAACAAGGTTTAATCACACAATTAGGAGATTAGGAGAAAAAAAGTGATTTTCATTAAACTAAATGATTTAATGAATGGGGGGGGAGATGAAATGATATTTAATTAAATAACTTAGATTTATTTAATTAAATAAGATGACTTAGAGAATTAAATTAAATACATAGATTTATTTAGTTTAATCAGATGAAATATTAGCATGAAAGGGGATGAATTAACCCAATTAGGTCAATTCAATTAATAGGTGAAAATGAGGCATTTAATTAAATAATTAGGCCTATTTAATAAAACAAGTGAAAAGATGATGGGTTTGAGGACAAAATAATGTTAGTTAGCCAATGTGATCCATTGAGACATTTTTAGGTGTTTAGACCTTCCTTTTTGAGTTTGATGTGCTATGTAGAAGTTATGACTATACCACAAATGCATAAAGGCTCAAATTGTTTTCATCAACACTAAAGGATGTTGCTCTGAGATGGTTTATGGGTTTGGGAAGAGATGTTCCAAATTGGAATAACATGAAGACAAAGTTCCTAAAAAAGAATGATTACTACAAAGGCATAGAAAGAAAGAGGGATGACATCTTTTGGATGTCACAAAAGAAGATGAATCCTTGGAAGACTACATGGAAAGGTTTTAGTTTTTCCTTAAAAAATCCCACCAAAACAGACTCTTTGATGAGTTCTTAAAGTTAATATTCTTGAGATGGATTAATGAGGATTACACGGATACACTTAACCTCATTGGGGTAGGAGATATCTCACAAGCTCTATTTGAGGAAATCAGAAAAGCATACAAGAACTATTCAAGGTCTTTCACCAAGAAGGTTAGAGGAGACATGAAGTCTTCCATTAACAAACCATTCAATAGTCTCTCTAGAGTAGAACTAAGAAATATTTTGTCAAATATGAAGGAGGATATCATCAACCACTTAGCTACACAATCAGACACCCTCCATGTGAAAATGAAACAAGAAGAGGTAGAAGCAACCCTTACAAAATATTGCCCACATTATAGATAGGGGAGGACTAATTGTAAATGCAAGAAGGTGGAAAGTATCTCTTAAGATAAGCAAGGGACATCAAAATTTCATGCATTGGAAGGTGAATATGGACAAGTATTTTACATAGCTCAAAGGAAACCATGGCAGCCAAGACAAGGTATTCCCCAAGATCCTTTGAATTATAACATGTCTTTTCTTTGTAACAATGTAAATTTTCCTAGTGTGAACCCTCAATCTTGGGCCAATATTCAAAAACAACAATGGTCAGTGCCTCAATCCAATTGGAATCAACAACAAAAAAACATGTGGCCACCACAAAATTACCAAGGATCTAACTATAATTCTCAATGATCACCCCAACAAAATCAATGAAAAAACAAAAACATGCATTGTAAGTAGCCATAGTATCCCTTGTGAAAGGAAGTCAGGTGAGAGGAAACAACTTCCTACACTAATCTAAGTAGGGGAGAGTTACAAAAAAAATTTAACAACACCTTATACAATTACAGTAATAGAAACACATAGGGAGAAAGAAGGTAGAACAACAAAAACACATAAAAAAATGACACCAGATATACATGGGGAAAACCATTTCGGATAAAAAAAAACCCACCCTCCAAAAGCACAATACTACTGTATTATCTTAAATAGAGATTACAATGTAGCCCCAAGTACAAAGCTTCTTCAACAAGGGTTTTGAAGCAAACACCTATTTTGGAGTGAATCTGGAAGCACTTTGTTACCTGCAAACAAACTATGCATTCTACAATGCAAGGCGTACAATATATAGAGAAATACAAGCTAGAAGAAGCATCTAGAAGAGAATGGGAATCCAAATCCATATGGAACAATATCCCACACCATAGACATGCATTTGGAAAATTGTACAATATTCCCTTACACCTCTTACAAATATCATAACATGCAATATTCTCTCTTCAAGATTGGGCACCCAAAATATGCTAATAATAGCCTATGATAGATGCCTTACAACTTTCATAAAATACATCATAAATCTGCCATAAGATCCATCATAGAATCTATCATGAGTGCCCAAAATATTTGATTCTCTTACAACCTATTGTAACCCAACTTGGGTGCCAACGTTCTCCATTCACAAAGATTCCTTATGACATGTCATAGAATTTTTCATAAGTCAAAGATTCCAAAGTTGGATTCCTATCTCCACTTGGGATGATGATGTGTCATCTGCTCACCTCCAACGGGGATGCCACCCAGTTGGTGGGTCCCAACTAATGACATGAGAGTATAGGCAATTAAATCATACAAAAAAATATAATAATAGATTAAATTAATCAGATTAGGACTCTAAGGTTGAGACACCTTTATCCCAATGTTCTCCCACTTGTCGAAGACCTACCAAGAGTCATTCAAAATCATCTACTCGAGGCCCCAAGGCCCATGTAATTGGAACACCACCTGAACTTCTTTGTGCTCACTAGTTTTTTAGTGCATTTGTAACATTTTTCAAAGTGTCAACCTTCTCTAAATTTACCTTTCCATCTTCTACCATATCATGAAAAAAATGACACTAAACATTGATGTTCTTTGTTCTGGCATGGAAGGTAGGATTCTTTGCTAATAAAATGGCACTCTGACTATCACAACAAATAGTAGTTTGTCCTACATCTAAACTAATATCAAAATACAATATCTTAAGCCAAATGGATTCCTTACAAGCATGAGTGGCTTCCATGTTCTCTTCTTTTGTTGTGTACAAATTGACTACATCTTGTCACTTACTCATCCAACTGATTGCACCACCAAACATCATAAATAGGTAACCACTAGTGGATTTTCTATTGTCAATGTCACCTTCCCAATTTGAATCCACATATCCATGAATACTCATAGAATTGTGAGGTATAATAGGATGACCATGAAAACACAAGGCATACTTAGAATTTCCTCGTAAATATTTGAACACTCTCTTAATTGAATCCCAATGTATCAATCTAAGATTATCCATAAAATAACTAAGGACTCCCACTGCTTGGGCTATGTCTAGTCTTATACACTACATAGCATACATAAAACTACCAAAAACACTCATATATGGTACTTTGGTCATGCCCTCCATCTCAGTAGGATATTTTGGACAATCATTCATAGAAAGCTTCGTCTCCTGCATCAAAGGAACAACTAACTATCTATAATTTTCCATGTTGAATCTCTCCAAAAGTGAGTTCACATACTTTCTCTAGCTTAACCAAAGCTTTGTTTTAGCTTTGTCTCTTGTGATCTCCATTACTAGAATGTACCTAGCTACACCTAGGTATTTCATCTCAAACTATGTTGAAAATTGAAACTTCAAATCTGAAATCATAATTTTACCGTTCCCAATAAAAAACATATCATCTATGTATAAAATGATAATGATAGTACAACCATTATCAGATTTATATACACACAATGGTCAGATTTAGATCTTTGAACTCCTAATAAAAAAATGGGTATCAAACTTCCGGTACCACATTTTATGAGACTATTACAAACCATAAAGAGACTTCTTCAATTTTAAAACCAAATTTCTTTTACCTTTTTCAACAAAATGCTCGGGCTATGACATGTAAATCTCTTCCTCCAAGTCACCATGAAGGGATGTTGTCTTCACATCCATCTGTTCCACTTCTAAATCATATGCTACTGCAAGAGATAACATGAACCAAATAGATGTTATCTTCACAACAAGAGAGAATATCTCACCATAATCAATTCCCTCCACTTGTGAAAACCCCTTAGCGACCAATTGTACCTTATACTTCTCAACATTTCCATCAGAACCACACGTTTTATTGAACAACCATCTACAACCAATAGGTTTGTGTCCAACATGCAAAGGTACCAGATACCAAGTCTTTTTCTTTAATGAAACCATCTCCTCATCCATGGCTTTCATCCAAGAATCTCCATCAACCATACCTATAGCCTCTCTAATAGTCCTAGGCTCATTAGAGTTAGCAATCAAAGAAAAAATGCAACTGGAATCCAATAATGAATAACCAAACCTTTTTGGTTTAAGCCTAACTCACGTAGACCTCCTCAAAGGCTAATGTTGAGATTATTCTTATTCTTTAGAATTTTCAAAGCTACTTGAGCTCTCCTCATCATCAGGTCCAAAAAGAGTGTGTAGTTCATCTTTCTTTGAAGTAGGTGGAATCTGAACTACCTCCTTCTATTTCTCCTCTTTCTCTAGCTGCATCTCAAAAGTGGAAGGTTTCATCTCTATGAAAATAACACTTTTATTGTAGAGAACCTTTTGAGCTTTTAGATCCCAAAGCTTGTACCCTTTCACACTGACACCATAGCCAATAAAGGTACACTTAACTACCTTGTTCTCCAAATTTAACCTCTTCTCAATTAGAACATGAGCATAAGCTTCACAACCAAAAACTCTAAGATGTATCATTGAAGGCTTTTTACCAGACCATGCATCCATGGGTGTCTTTCCAACAAGCACTATTGTAGGATATTTTTTGATAAAATAAAATGTAGTGGCTACTTCTTTAGACCAAAACTTCTTCTCAAGGCTAGCACCACTCAACATACTCCTAGCCCTCTCCATCAATGTCTTGTTCATCCTCTCTACAACTCCATTTTTTTGTGGAGTGTATGGAGTTTTCTTATGTCTCTCAATCTTGCATTCTTTACAAAACTTGTCAAAATCTACAGAACAAAACTCACCACCATTGTCAATCCTAAAACACTTAATCTTTTTTCTAGTCTGATTTTCTACCAAGGCCTTAAAATCCTTAAACTAACTAAAGACTTCAACTTTACTTTTGAGAAAATAAAAAAATGTCCTTCTACTATAACAATTTATGAAAGAAACAAAATATACAAAATTTTATAATAAAGGAACATTCACAAGACCAAAAACATCTGAATGAACATAGTCCAAAACCCCAGAAGACTTGTGAGAACTAGAGTAAAAAGAAAAAGGATGTTATTTTCCATAAACATGATTTTCACAAAATTCAAACTCGGGATAACAATCATCAAGGCCTTCAACAAGGCTCTTATTCTTCAGGGTTCTAAGTCCCTTCTCACTATTGTGAACAATTCGTTGGTGCCACAACATTGTCTTCTCTGTAGGAAGCATCATCCATGGAATGAGCACCCTTAGGTACCCAAAATGCATGACCATCAGATGTAGCTACAATATACTTCTTCTCTACACAACTTGATGGTGAGGATGAATAATCCAAATGTATCTTTTTCAGTATATCAAAATAAATATTGCACTAAATTGTGCATGCATCTAGCTTGTACAAAGTGCCAACTCAAATTCCCTTAGCCAACACCATAGATCCTCTTGTCATCTTGCGTCCTCCACTAGAGAAAACGTCTTGCACTCCTGAATCATTCAATTTTCCCACAAAAAGAAGGTTTTTTTCCAAACCTAAGATATGCAAGACACCATCAATAGCCTTCACTCTTCCATCAAGAAATTTGGTTTTGACTCTCCCATGGCCAATGATCTTCATGTGAGAGTCATCACCCAAGTACACCTTCTCGTCATCGTACTTTCATACTTCAAAAACCAACCTCTATGAGAGGTTATGTGAAAGGATGCACCCAAATATATCAACCACACATCTACCAATGCATGGGTTGCCAAGGTTGCAACAATTGCTTTTGCTTCATCTTGATATGATTTGTCAGATTCAAAATCAAAGAAATACTTTATTTTCTTCTTCTTCCCCTTCTTGCAGTCTTTTTGAAAATGACTAGTTTCACAACAGTTCCAAAAAAATTCCTTGAACTTCTTACTAGGAGACTTAGATCTCCCCAAAGACTTTGACTTTAATTTCTTGTCCTTCTTTTTTCCTTCCTCCTTTGGTCTACCATGAATAGCAAGAGCCTCCTTGGCTATCTTGGAAGACTTTCTCTGCATCTCTTCAGATAACAATGAAGTAACCACTTCATCCATTTTGAAAGTGGTTTTTGTGCTTCCAATAGCCATCACCAAGTGATCCCATTAGTCTAGCAATGAACACAATAGGAGGATGCAATGGTCTTGTTTGTCAATCTTATCTCCAATGGAACCCAGTTGACCAATCAACATGTTAAAAGCATTCAGGTGATCTGCCATAGATCCTCCATCTTCCATATTTAGAGAATACATCTTCTTTCTCAAGAAAAACTTCTTTACCATGGATTTAACCTGATAAACATCTCCAAGTTTCTTCCAAAGTTCTTTTCCTGTCTTCTCTTCATGGATATTTAGGAGAATGAAATCAATCAAACAAATTCCTATTAGACCCTTGGATTTTTTATCCAACAGATCCCAATCTACCTATCATGTTGAAGTTGGTTTGGTTCCATATATGCCATCCCACATATCTTTGTCTATGAGCATATCCTTCGTTTTCATCTTCTAAATTTCAAAATTTTCACAATTAAAATTTTCCATCTCGATCCTTTCAGATGTGCTTGTCATCTTTTTCTTGCAACAAGGTCACAAAATGCACTTTTGCAAAACTCCCACTGAAACAAAGGTCACCTCAAAAAACCTTTCTAATCCAACAACAGAATCAAGTTTTTCCAGGCTCTAATACCAATTAAAAGGAAGCCATGTGAGTGGAAACAACTTCTTACACTAATCTAAGTATGAGAGAATTACAAAATCTTCTAACAACACCTTATATAGTTACCGTAATAGAAACACATAGAGAGAAAGGAGGTAGAATAGAAAGAACACATAAAACAATGACACCAGATATATGTCGGGAAAACCATTTCAGGTAAAAAACCCCACCCTCCAAAAGCATAGTACTACTGTATTATCTTAAATCAAGATCACTATGTAGCCCCAAGTACAAAGCTTCATCAATAAGTGTTTCGAAGCAAACACCTATTCTGGAGTGAATCCAATAGTACTTTGTTACCTACAAATAAACTATGCATTTTACAATACAAGACATATAATATTTAGATAAATACAAGCCAAAAGAAGCATCTAGAAGAGGATAGACATCTAAATCCACATGGCACAATATCCCATGTGTTATAGACATGCATTTAGACACTTGTACAATAATCCCTTACAACTCTTACAACTGTCATAACATGCAATATTCTCTCCTAAAGCTTGGGTGCCCAAAATATGCTAATAATGGCCTATGATAGATGCCTTAAAACTATCATACAATCTATCATAAATCTACCATAAAATCTCCAATAATATCTAACATAGAATCCATCATAGCTGACCAAAATATTTGATTCTCTTATATCCTATCATAATCCAACTTGGGTGCCAACTTTCTCCATGCATAAAGATGCCTTATGGCATATCATATAATCTTTCATAAGTCAAATATTCCAAAGTGGGATACCTATCTCCACTTGGGATGATGATGTGTGATCCAATCACCACCAACAAGGATGCCACCCAATTGGTGGGTCTGAATTGATGAAATGAGAATATAGGCAATTAAATAATACAAATAAATACAATAATACATTAAATTAATCACATTAGGACTCTAAATTTGAGACACCTTGTAGCCAAAACAACAAGCAATTATGCCAAACCCAACAAATCCAACACCACAATTTCTAGCACAACCTACACCTAACCCCAATAGCAAGCTTGTGCATCGAGCTTATACTAACAAAACTATTCAATACCCTACTGATGGGGTTGAGGTGAGTGATGTCCACCTCAAATCAGGGAAAATTTTGGATGGGCCTTCATCTCCTCACATCATTAAATTGGCTGATGAGGAAATCCCGAAAAAGATCTTGGACAAGAAACCTAAGGAGTCTGAGTCAAATTAAGTTAATCCAACTAATCCAATTCCAAAGCCTCCATTCCCTAAAATACGAGTAGTTCAAAGGAATCAAACACAAGCTGAAACTGACCTATTGGGATAGCTTAAGGATGTTTGAATCAAAATTCCCCTTATTTAGGCCATTTAGGAAGCTCCTATCTATACTAAAATAGTGAGAGAATTGTGCCTTAAAAGTTAGTCAAGAAGCGAAAAGACCCGTAAACTGTACATGTCTTAGCACAACATGCAAACATTATGTTGGGAAACATAACTATCCCCAAGTATGCAAACCCTAGGATCTTGTTAGTGTATGTCAAGATAAATGGCACTCTCATTAAGAACACCTTAATTGACTAGGGAGAAGCTATTAATGTAATGAACAAAGAGACCATGAAGTTGTTACAATTAATAAAACTTAGACCTACACCTATTGTTTTACAGTTGGCAAATAGGTCCACAATTAAACCTAAGGGTATCATTGAGGACTTGGTAATAACATTAGATTCATGGGAGTATCCTGCAGACTATGGTATTGCAACCTAATTCTAATCTTGCAGGCTATCCCCTCATTTTAGGAAGACTTTGGTTGGCAACAACAAATGCCTTCATAGACTACAAATATGGGAATATGCTCATTTCCAATAGAAATGTGGCTAATAAATTGGTCCTTTATCCACCAACCTAGCCACATGTAGACCTAGAACAAACCATTTTCCCTACTCTAGATAAGGAAGATCAATACTCCTTGAAAACCTTGATGACTATTGAACGAAACCCCTTGTTAGAAAAATAAGATGAAAATGACCTAATAGCAAACATCATGCAAAACAAATATGGTAGGGACCCGCAACATCATGAATGTCTAACATGTGTGCAAAATCCTTTACAAAATTTGATCCTTTCCAATTCATTTGAGTCAGTTTCCTAAATTTTCCATACTCTGTTACCACACAAGTGTGTTCCAAACATAGTAGGCCTTCACCTTTCATCTATTCAAACAACATCCTTGACTTTAGAGATACTGTTAGGTGAAACATTAAATGTTAATAATTATTTGACTAACATACAACAAACCTCACTGATGAATGTGCTACAAGCACATGCAGAAGCATTTACATGGGATTACCATGACATGAAGGGGATTGACCCAACATTATGCATACATAGGATTTATATCAATTATGGTTTCAAACTGGTTAGACAACCCCAAAGGAGGATGAACCCTGTAGTCCATGATATAGATAAATCAAAATTACAAAAAATGCTTGATGCATGCTTTATCTATCCCATCTTTGATAGTCAATGGGTGTCACCTCTAGTAATTGTCCCTAAAAATGGAAGAAAATGGAGAGTGTGTGTAGATTACCAAGAATTGAATGCTACAACTAGGAAGGACCACTTTCCACTCCCCTTCATTGACCAAGTACTAGATTCATTAACAAGCAAGTAATTTTCCTTTTTGGATGGATTTAGTGGCTACAATCAAATTAAGATAGCACCAAAGGACCGGGACAAGACAAATTTCACATGCCCTTAGGGTACATGTGCTTATTTTATCTTTTCATTTGGGATATGCAATGCACCATCCACCTTCCAAAGGGAATTATTGAGTATATTCTCAAAATTTGCACATGATTCTATGGAGGTTTGTGTGGATGATTTCACAACTAATGGGAATACATATGATGAAGCACTTGAAAATTTGGAGAAGGTACTAAAAGGATGTGAAGAACATAACCTATCCCTGAGACATGAAAAATGATTTATGACGATTGAGGGGATTGAGGGGATTGTATTGGGACATTTTGTGTCAAATGAAGGAATTCAAGTGGACCCCAACAAAATTGAGGGGTGATATCAACACTCCTTGTGCCTCAAAGACAAAAATATGTTAGAAGTTTCCTAGGACATGTTGGGTATTATAGGAGATTCATTCAAGACTTTAGCAAACTTGCAACCCCACTATTTGTTTTACTATCAAAAGATGTAGAATTTGAGTGGAAAACTGCTTGTCAAGATTTCTTTAAAGCACTCAATGCAACATTAACCAAAAACCTTATCTTGAGAGGACCAAATTGGAGCTTACCTTTCCATATCCATACAAATGCTTCTAATTTTTCTACAGGAGTTGTGCTTGGACAAAAGGAAGGAAAAAAGAGTATACCATAAACTCAACAAAAATCTACAAGGGGTAGAACTCAATTATATAGTGATAGAGAAAGAGATGTTGACACTTGTTTATGTAATAAACTAATTTAGACATTATATTATTGGGAATTAAATGTTTATACACACTGAACATACAACAATAAGGTATCTCATGAACAAACCAGTGGTTGGTGGCAGGTTTTTCAAGTGGTTATTGTTGCTTCAAGAATTTGACATTACCATTGTGGATAAGCTGGGTAAAGGAAATGTAGTGGTAGATTTTCTCTCCAAACTACCAACGAAATCAGAAGAAGATGTTGATTATTCATTCTCATATGATAATTTATTTCCTCTATGTCTGAATACACCTTGGTATGTAGATATTTCCAACTATCTTGTAGCAAGAAAGACACCACCCCATTTCTCACCAAGAGAAAAGAGGCAATTGGTTCACAAGAGCTTTCCCTACTCCTATATAGTTGGATACTTATTCGACAAAGTCCCATAGAACATAATAAGAAGATGCATCCATGAAGATGAAGTGTATGATATCATCATATCATACCATGATGAACCATGTGGGGGACACTTTACAACAAAGAGGACAACTCTTAAAATTTTGACTACTGGCTATTATTGGCCAAATCTTCATAAAGATGTAGTGAAGTGAACTAGGGGTTGTGATAGATGTGAAAGAATGGGAAGGCCAACAAATATAGATGAAATTCCATTGCAACCATGGTTAGAAATAGAACCATTTTAAAAATGGGGACTAGACTTTATTGGCCCACTTTCACTAAGATCAAACAACAAAGAGTACATACTGGTCTACATAGATTACCTTACAAAGTGGGTGGAGGTTAAGGCTTTATAATTTTCAAGAGATGGGAATGTGGTAAAGTTTCTCTATAAAGACACATTCACAAGATATGGAGTTCCAAGAGAAATTGTCACAAACCAAGGGCCCTAGTTTACATTCGATATTATCACAAAATTGGTTCAAGAGTATGAGATCAAACACAAGAATTCCACACTTACCACCCTCAAGCCAATGGGAAAGTGAAAGTAACCAATAGGGAAACTAGAAAAATTCTCACAAAGACAATACAAATTCATAGGAAAGACTAGGCATCCAGATTGCTTGAGGCAGTTTGGGCTTATAGAACAACTTGGAAGACCACAACAAGATTTACACCATATGAACTTGTGTATGGAAAGAAAGTAGTATTTCCTACAGAATTTGAGTATAAAACATTGAGGACATCAGTCGCATTCAAAATGGATTTGTCAATAGAAAAGAAGATGAGATTGCACAACCTAAATGCACAAGATGGAATCAGAATAGAAATCATACACCACATTGAAGTTATTCAAAATCAAAGAATTCATTGGCATGATCAATTCATTAAGACAAAGGAATTCAGTGCAGGTGATTAGCCTCTACTTTATGACTCCAGATACAAATATTACAAAGGGAAATTGCAAACCAGATGGCTTGGGACATATGAGATAAAATAATTTTCCAAATGGAGAAGTGTAGCTATAAACAATTGATGAAGTCAGGTTCTCATTGCTAGTTAACAAACACATATTGAAGCTTTACAAAAAACTATTGTAGAAGGATGACTTACTTCTTACATTAATTCAATAGTTTGAACCTACAATTGAAAATCCAACACCAAAGACAACAAGTTCTACAAATGAATTAGTAGAAGAGCTACACATCTCACCCATTGATGTTCCATAGGTATAATTTCCTCACATATTTCATTACCACACACTTCATAGGTGATAAACAACAACATTCATTTTCTAAGATAGTGGCACAAGCAGTAGGGACCTGTAGCATCATATCTAAAGGTGACAAACTTACAGAAGGGACCTGTTATTGCATGCACTAGTAGCACTTGTCTATCAGTCATTTCATATTACCATCCACATTAATTTCATATATATCACTCCATAACCTATCCTTTAGTTCATGAAACCATACATATTCCATTCCCATTATGTACAACTTATTACGTATCAATGTTAGCCCAAATAGAATGTTGTCAACAATGATAACCAATGCCAAAAGACAATATTCCTTACTTGTCAAGTGCTGACAAAAAACACAACCATAAGAAATTCACCAAGTGTTGTCACAAACCACTGTCAACAAAATTTATACAAATATCCTCAAGTGTTGACATCAATGACAACCAACAATCAATGTTGATATCAATGATAATAATTGTCAACAATCTCCCTATTTGGAATTGATGGAAATATAACTACTTACACAAATCTCCTCAAGTGTTGAAATCAATGAGAACTAACAATAAGTGTTGACATCAATGACAAAAATTTCCAACAATATCCCCCTTTGGCATCGATGGCAACACACCCTCTCAATCTCCCCCTTTGACATCAAGGAAAAAGTTCATTCACACTTACTCACAATCGTACATTTTTTGACTCTAGGGACAAAGGGAAAAATATATTTAATTGAAACAACACATTCTCCCCCTTTGATCAACAACACTTTTTCTCAATTCTTGTTGAATTGCATCAAAACTCCCCCTTACTACCAACTCCCCCTGAATGGGAGCACACATCAATCCAGGAGAGAAGGACATGGGATTAATTTCTCCCCCTCAAAATATGCACCATTTTATGCATCTAGTTAGAAAAAGGAGGGGAAATAGCCCCTAGCTTATGTCAAATGTACTCAAAAGTATCCTTTAAAAGTTCATTTGTGAAGATATTTGCAATCTACATCTTAGTAGGCACATACTCTATTCTGACTTCATGATTTGTAACCTTCTCTCTCAAAAAGTGATACCATATAGAGATGTGTTTAGTCCTTGAATGCATTACTAGATTCTTGGAAATATTAATTGCACTTGTATTATCACACAATATTGGAATGGGTTCTTCATATACCACTTTCAAATCTTTCAAGTTCCACTTCATCTAAAACACCTAAGTGCAACAAGATGTTGCAATAATTTATTTAGCCTCTGCTATGGGAAAAGACACTAAGTCCTACTTTTTACTGAACCAAGAGACCAATCTATCTCCCAAAAAGAATGTACTTTCACTTGTACTTCTTATTTCATCCACACATCTTGCCCAATCAAAATTAGTATAGGCACTAAGAGAAAATTTATTATCCTTTTTATACCACAGGCCATAATCTAGAAATGCCTTCAAATATCTGAATATTCTTTCACAACTTTTTCATGAGATTTCTTAGGACTGGCTTGAAATCTAGCATTCAAACACCAACCTTGAAACACAATAAGATATGTAGAATGTCCACATAGGACCATAAAGCTGAAATTGTATATACACCAACTGAAACAAGTATCCAAACATATGTTCTATAGAGAAGACAGGCATCCAAAACTATCTATAACACACTGCCAATTCAAACTATACATGTAGACATCCAAAAAATTTGATACAATAAAATAGCATGTATTTATCATAGATGAACATATCCATAAAGTTGTATTGAATGAACCTTGGAATGTAGATCTGCAACTTGTATGAAAAGGCTTCAATGGATGTGGATCTTGATCTTGAAACTTCATTTAAAACAATGCCTTGAATGCTTGAATGGATCATGAAACCTTAATTAGAAATAGTGTTAGTGATGGGAGTAGATTTGGAATTAAGGTTACGATTAGCATTATGGTTAGGGTTAGGGTTTAAGTTAAATTTGGGTTTATGGTTTATGGTTAGGTTTAGAGTTACAATTATAATTTGGATTAGGGTTAGGATTAGGGTTTGGGTTATGGTTTGGATTAGGATTATGGTTAGTGTTAGGGATAGGGTTATAATTAATGATTTGGATAGGTTAGGGTTAGTTTAGGGTTAGGGAAAGTTTAGGGTTACCATTATGGTTTATGTTTAGTGTTTAAGGTTAGGTTCATAGTTATGATTATTGTTATGATTTTAATAATGTTTAGGTTAGGGTTAAAGTTAGGGTTATGAGAAATTGAAGTCAAAGTTGCAAAAGTTGTCACAAAATTTATCATCTCATAGAAAGTCACCTACAAAATTTATTTTTGGCTTTTCAAACCTCAAACTTGGGCAAATTAAGAGATTCAGATCTGTAGTAGAGGTTCCCAAAATTTGTAGAAATACCCTAACTTAGGACCCATTCTCCCCTAGCTGAATGAGTCCCAAGTCAGCTTCAACAGAGCACTTTTCATGACTAGTACACATCATCCCACCTCTCTTTGATATTCATTTATATTTTTGGTCCCTTCAGTATTGAGCTTAAACTATTAGATCCAAGTTGTAGATTGCATTTTGGATTTAGTTTTCTATTTTTAATCTTTCTCCCCAAAGTGTTGTTTAATCAAGACCCTCGTCCTTGTAAAAAAAGGAAATTAGTAGATTCAAAATTTGACTTGACTCGCCTAAAGGTTGATAGTCCTTTGATAGTGTGGATCTCATTTCCCAATGAAGTAGAGGAAAATAAGCCCCCTATTTAGTTCATCCAACCCCATTTTCCTTTGTGCCTATTTGGTGAACCTATTTTTCTATGTTTCATTTTGGTCACGCTGACTTTTGATCATTGCAATTTTATAATTTTGGAGTCCATTTTCACCCTAGATCTATATTTTTCATGCATTTGCATCTCATTGCATTGAATTGAATCTCATTTATGGTTGTTTAACTTGCATTAGTTTTCATTTCATTTAAGGTTTTAGGATTGCATGTTTGCATCTCTTGAAATCTAAAAAATACAAAAAAATCAATCATTTTGCAAATAATTTATAAAGCATTGCATCCTCATTCATTTACATTTGAAAATTGAATCAAAATTGCACTTCAAATTAAGTCTCCTAGTTTGTCACTTTGTCATATTTTACATTTGCATTCAACCTTAATTTCACAGAAAATTCAAATTGTAACTCACTATTTTAAATCAGAATCTAGAAACCACTAGAATCAACTCATAAATTTGTAAAAATATTTTTCAAAACCCTAACCTAGGACCCATTCTCCCTAAGAGAATGAGTCCCTGATCAGGGTCATTTCTTGAATTTCTAGGCATTAAAGATATTTTTCTGCATTCTACTTTCTTGTTTACAGTTTTTTTGTTTCAGCTTGTAGAATTTTTGTTACTTGAAATTGATTATATTAGGATTAATTTGATAAATTTAGTGCATTGTGTGAATTCAAAATTGCATTTACAAGACATCATTTTCATATTTTTGCATAGTATATCAGAAAATTACCTTTTATAGATTTGAAAATCTAAATCCCCTTACATTTAAAACAATGGACATGTGCATTGGTAACCTATGGAAGTCATTAACATATTTATTTGATGTTTCAAGTTGTGTTTTTGGAAATGATCCTAATGCAATTGAATCTAAGCATGACCAATCAACTCCTAATGAATTTACTCATGAAGTTGACATCATTAGAGAAGAGGAAGATAGAATGAACAATTTCATAAAATAATTGCCTTGACAATCTTGAGAGAAATTCATCCTTTTACCCATCCATGCAATAACCAACCCCCCCTACCATCCCACCAGATGTTTGGTCTTCTAAATCCTAAAATTGAGAAACAAACCAAGCATAAACCTCCAACAATGACTAAACGTAGCTCCTCTAATCAAGTGCATACCTATCCATCTTATGTTAACAAAGTGACCAACGCACCCATCAACCTAGAAGAGACTTATTGCCAAGGATTTAAAATATTAACTAGGCAAGGATGTGATATAACTAATGAGCAATAAATTCACGAGCTTCTAGAAAAAATCCCAAGTGAATATACTAAAGGATTACGATACCAAAATCCTTATCCCTCCACATCTTCTAAGGAAACAAATTTCCTCCCTCATAATGATGAAGTAATGTCTCACAAGGATGATAGGATCACTTTAGGTCCTTCTTCAATTCAACCTCAACAAGATCCTCAAACAAGCAAGAAATTCAAACCTTACAAACTCAAAAAGTTGCCATTCATACATACTAAAACACAAATTGAACAAAAAATGGAACACCTTCATATAGGGTGGATTACATTTCCACATCCTAGTAAGGGTAACAAGCCTAAGAACATGAATTATTTCACATATCATAGAACCATTGGGCACCTTAGTGATGAGTTTCAAGCCTTAAGGAGGATCCTTGAGAAATTTGATATGATAGAGATAGTTCCTTAAAGCATGCACTTTTCTCCTTCCCATAAATAGTTGTAGGATATAGCATGCTCACTATTACATGTCTAATATTCATTAAAAATCATTTTATTTATTGTAAGGATCTCATCCCCATCAATAATCTTGACTCATCCTTGTCCTGCACTTAGTGGGGGAAATTTATTAGATAGCCTTGTCCTAGTTTTGGCACTTGATGTTGTCCCTTTGGCTAGTTGTCCACCTTTTGTATATACTGATGAAGATTGGGATGCAGACAACCTACTATAGGTTGACTTGTGTGTGCCTTACTAGTCCTATTTTTTTTCCTTTTCCTTTTCATGTTCTTTGTTTGATTGCATGTATGTAATGTGATCTCCCTATACTATTTTGTTTAATGTATCTCTCTCTTTATGTACATTCCTCTATTTGTACCTATATTCTTCTATATGTTGTAAACATTTATCCTTTCATTTGTCATGTGCTTTCCTTTTGGGTATGATGCAAGGTGTTAAGACATGTATTTCTCTTCCATGTTGAACCAAAATATTTTTGTTTGTTTTCACTCTTTATGTGCTATTCTTCTTGTTTTGAAAGTATTTGGGGAATGATGAAATTTCCAAGCTCTATAATCACATTGTATCAAAGATATACTAACCCAAAATCTATAGATCCCTTAGTGTTTTGGGATTTCATTTTGGGGGAAACCCCTTACTCTCTTTTTAATGACGTAGCTTCATTCGGGAACATTTGACTCGGCATAGGGATTTCCAAATAAGCTCTCATGCCTTCTTCATTGGATACTTTAAAGAAAATTGCTCCCAACAATGGTGCTAGAAATTTATTTAAAGTGGGGGCATACATTGGCATTATTTTTTACTCCTCATGTTTCATTGTGTGATTTTATTTCTTCTTGTGATGTGTCTTTTTCTTGGTGGTGTCATTAGGTTTGATTTCCTCCAAGAGCGTTGTATTTCTTAGCATACAAATTTCCTCTTAGTGGTGATGCTACACATTACACTCCCTAAGTTGCAATTCTCTTATCCTAGAAATTTCCTCTCTTGGAGACATTAGGCATGATGTTCCCTAAGAAGAGACCTTACATGAACTAAGCAAGATCCCTTTGAAAAAACATTTGCTTGCATCTTTGTTCATAATTTGTTAGCATAAAACAACTTGCAAACCTTGTGAAGCTCAAACACCTTTCAAGGCCATCAAGAATAACACACTTTGCTTGCTAGTGGAGCCTTGCCTTGTTCATAAGTTCTTAGCATAACATAGCTTGTTAGGCCTTATGAATCCCAAAGTTCTTGTGGTTCCTTATTGAAGTTGTCAGAGGGATAGCTTTGATATGGTATGGAAGCCTAATAAGATTCTCTCATTTGCCACCCATAGGGGGCTCACCTAATGGATTGCCTAAGGTTCCATTAGCCCAGAGTGAGCACATGTGTTTTTTTCATAGTGGACATCAAGTTCTACTTGTGAATTTTCCTTGGACAAATAGCCAAGACGTGTTCCACATTGCATTGGACAGTTAATTCTTGATCCACCCCTTTCTCTTGGACAAACAACTAAGACGTGTTCCACATCACGTTGGACAATTGAGGCTTGATCCACCCTATTTGTTCTTCCCTTTTCTTCTAGTCTTTGATTTTGTATGATTTAGTATCTTTTTCATTGATGCATACATGTGTCTTGAATGTATACTTTAGTGTGAATTTGACACGGGGTCATCCTCTAATTAAGTGGGGGAAAATGTAGTGTAGAAAAATGTATCCCTTTTACATTTTCATAATTAATTAGGAATTAATATTAAAATGAACTTAATTATACCTTAATTTAGTGTTGTAATATGTACTTTACATATTCACATTAAGTTTAGGGCCATATTAATTAAAATGGACTTAATTGTGCCTCATTTTTAGTGTTGTAGAGTGTACCTCTTCACACTTTCACACCTATTTAGGGATCCCTTAATTAATTGAGATTAATTTTCCTTAATTTGCCCCTTTAATTCAAATTCAAGCCTAATTAATTATATTTTCTAAAGAGGAAACTCAACATTCATTAATGCCTAAACATAACACTTCTCATTGAGAAATGTGTGTCCTAGGTGAGTGAACTAGGATCCATTCTCTCATGGGTGAATGGGTCCTCACTTAGACCTAGAACCTAAATATAAATTATGTTTTTGGTGGTATTTTAATAATTTAAAATCCATATTCACATGTCAACCTATGTTATTTGAATTTTGGGAAATTAATGTTACATACCTATAAATATAAGGTCATTTCACTAAGTTTCATCAAAGAAATTTTTATGAGATCAAGTCATCTTAAGAGAACTTTCATGGGAGAATTACAAGAGAATTTCAATGCATTCAAGAGTAGATTTATTGAATAAATTATTGCAGCAATCAAGATCCAATTTTCATGTCAAATCCTTCTTGCATCATGCATATTTTTGGAGCTAATATGATGATGTAGGTTTCATGATCCATTCAAGCATTCAAGGCATTGCTTCAAATCAAGTTTCAAGATTAAAATACACATCCATTGAAGCCATTTCATGCAAGTTGCAGATCTACATTCCAAGTTTCATTCAAGGGTTTGGTGAGTTGTGACATAGATTTGTTCATTCATCATTCCTTCCATGATATTATATTTCATTTCAAGGTTTGATTACCAAAACGAGGTTTGACCCAGGAGAACCCCCATTCACCAAAAATAAAACATTTTTCCTTTTTGATTTATGTTTATAGATTTAGGTGGAAGAAATATTGAAGATCTCTTGAAGAGAAAAATTGAATAAGTTGTCAAAGTTGCAAAAGTTTGAACAAAAGTTGTCATCTCACAGAAACTCACCTACAAAATTTATTTTTGACTTTCCAAACCTAAAACCTAGGAAAATTATGAGATTCAGATATGTAGCAAAGGCTCCCAGAAGTTGAAGACAAACCCTAATTCTAGACCCATTCACCCCTGGGTGAATGAGTCCCAGTTCAACTTCATCAGAGCACTTTTGGTGACTGGTACACATCATCTTACCTCCCTCTGATCTCCATTTCAATTTTTAGTTCCATAAATATTGAGCTTAATCTATTAGATCCAAGTTGTAGATTGCATTTTGGATTTAGTTTGCTATTTTTAATCTTTCTCCCTAAAGTGTTGTCTAATCAAGACCCTAGTCCTTGCAAAAAAGGAAATTAGTAGATTCACACTCTTGTTAAACAAGACAACTGAGAGGGGGGGTGAATCAGTTGTAACAAACTTTAACTTTTAAGAACTTTCACCAAAAATTAAATCAACATAAAACCTATATTCTACTAATATGATTAATCATTAATTGTAAAGGTAGAAACAAAAAATCATCACACATACACAATAATACCAAATTTACGTGGAAAACCCAATGAGGGAAAAACCATGGTGAGGATTAGCTCACAATATAGAGAATATCAAAACCAATTACAAAGGCTCACTACCAAATCAAGACTCACTATCCAACAAGGGTTAACCACCCAGAGGGCTCACTATCACAAAATTACAAAGAAGATAGAAGGGATATGTTACAAAGAGAAAACAATCTTAATGCAAAAAAGATTTCCACCATAATTCGTTCACACACTTGCAGAAATGCATGAATGATAGAGTACACCTTAAGCTCATTGCTTCTAGAAACTCACAATTAGATTTCACATTGACCTACCAAATCTTGCATCACATACTCATTGATTCACATCTATCTCGCATCCATCTTGCTTGCATACTTTTCTCACACTACAAAAAAATCAATATATGACTAAATAAACTACTAAAAATTGCATATAAATGACTAATTTTGGTCACGTGACCAATAGTAGTTTATTTCCAATCATTTATAACGTGACCAAATTTATGACTAAACTATTTTAGTCTCTTATCTAGTCATTGATTTATTCATTGATTTGGTCATTGATTTATTCATTGATTTAGTCATTAATTTAATCATTGATTGTTGTTAACTGATCATTTCTTTAGTCATGGTAGTGATTTATTTGGTCATGTATTTAGTCATTAATTTAGTCATATATTTCATCATTAATTTAGTCATTGTATTCATTTATTTTAGTCATAGTAGTCATTTATTTAGTCATGGTTTAGTCATTTATTCGAGAGAATCAATTATTCAAGTTATAAATCAAATCTAACTTAATTAATTCTCACAAATTTATGCATATAAACTTCAAATATCATAGATATTCAAATGTTTTTAAATATACAATCAACAAACAACTTTATGCATATAAAGCTCAAATATCATAGATATTCAAAAAAAAAAATTGTATTGCATGAAAAAATATATATATATAAACAAAAAACAACTGCATAACCAAAGGAATTACAAACGACATACAACTGCATAAACAAAGATCCAAAAAAAACATACTTCACTACACTCTTGGTTGCCATGGAAGACAAATCCAAGATACGATACAAATGCTACAAACATTGAAGGGAGAAAAGACATGAAAATATATAGTAGATGTAGTTATATTATTTGTGGTGCATATATTGCCCGATTCAAAGCAGCCTTTCCCTCCCATTCTAGCTGGACAACCCTTGAGAGAATATTGGAAGGATTCGAATGAGAAGGATGGAAAATTCCTATCTAGAAATCTCACTAGTCATGGTCCAATGAAAGTAAAGAGTGCATATTCACCTCTCCAATTTGATGAGATGCAAACTGAAAATAAGATTTCAACAAGGGTTTTAGAATATGTTTATTAAAATGAAAATATAGCCAAGATCTAATAATGAGCACATTTAGATTTTTACAATATGGCATCCTTTACCTATTTCAATGATTCTGTAAGATTTCCCATTACAGATGCTTAAATCATTAATGATGTAAAAAAGAAATGAATTTACTTCTATGCCACTTCACATTAGAAACACTTCATAGAAAATTGAAACCCTTAGAAATCAAATACTAAGGAATGATCATCAGTTGTTAACAACCATTTCCACAATCTTTCTGCAGTAGTTTACCCCTCACTTCCTTTCCCATTTTTATGTCACTTTACCTATCAAGAAGTCATGTCATCAAAAGTTATGTATGCTTTGGGGCTTGAGACCAATAATGGTGATGGAATGGATTTCAATCTTAGATCGAAGTACAACTACAAAATAAAGTTTTATCCATTCTTAGGACTATCCTAGAGATGCATAGACCCCTACTTCAAGCTTGAAAAATCTCTCTTGATATTCCCTACATCCTCTCAACTTGGTGAATTTCTTCTACAAATCCATCAACTCCGCATGGGTCACTTCTTTTATATGCTATAAAAGGCTATGAATGATCTATTTCATGAAAAATGACCAATTAAAGGATCTTTGAAATAAATTGTAGTTGCAATGAGAAAGATAATAAGGCACATACCAGGAGGTTCAAGAAAAATGAAGGAGGTGCACATGAATCTACACCCAAATTGATTGACTTAGGGCCTACATTAGATATTAACTAGGAAGATCAATCTGAGCATTCAAACAATGTATGTTCTATCAAATATAGCGAAATAAAATCTATGAGCCAGAAAGAGCAGATGCATATGTTGTAGAATCCATAGATTTCTTTCAAAAATAGAGTGAAAAATCAAAGGCAACAAGAGTTCCACAGCTTTGCAAACAGATAAACAAAAGTATACAAACACAAATGAACAAATAAATTAGGCTCAACAATTATGCATTTTTTGTTGGTTTCCCCATTGCTATTGGTTTCAGCTCCTCCAAACTCTTCCTCGCTCGTATTGACCTTTCACTTCTACGACTTGGTGAGGTACAACCTAAAAATAAGGTTTTGATGAGGGTTTTAGAGTCTGTTTAGTATAATGATAATTACGAACAATATCTTGATAATGAGCTCATTTAGGTTTTAACATTACATATTCCTTTACACTACATAGTGAAGTATTCGCCTATCCCATTAAGCAGAGGAAAACAAAATGAGAATAAGGTATGAAACAACATAGTCGTCGTCATCGTCGTTCTCTCCTGCCTAGTTCTCATCAAAGAATGTGATGGAAAAATAAATAAATACAAAAGAAAAAGATATATTTGAAAGCATCACCCCTGCAATACTCATCTCCGAGTAAGCGAACTTCCTAAACTATTACTAATACTGAGCACATTTAGGTTTTATCATTAGGGCATCCTTTTACCTCCATTTTTGTTGGTTTCCTATCACTATTGGTTTGGCTCCTCCAAACTCTTCCTCGCTGGAATTGACCTTTCACTTCTCCAATTTGGTGAGCTGCAGCCTAAATAAGGTTTGACGAGGGTTTTTATTAAAATGAAAATTTTGGCCAAGATTTGGCAGAATATTTTTATTAAAATGAAAATTATTTGCATGCCCATTATGCCCGCCCATTATGGATTTGCTCGCTAAAAAAAATTCAAAATGGACTCCAAATTAAATAAATTACAATATAAATCTCCAATTTTTATACAATAGATATTATTAAATATATTATAATATTATATTATATAATAATATAATATTTTAATATTATAAAATGTTATAATATTATATAATTGTTACCCATTTTTGCTACTAGCCCAAACAAGTGATTTTGTTTATGTTTTACAAGTAAAAAGAAGGTACAATTTTAACTTTTCTATGTTACATTCATGTGTATAAAGAAATATCAGAAGACTACAATACTACATTGCCTCATGCAGATGCATATAACACCACATAGGAAAAAGTGCACAATCTTTCCAGAATGTAGTCTTTATTGATAATGATAAGTGTATAGTGTCCCTAACAAGCCGAGGGACTGACCATTTTTAATGCATATAAAGAAAACACTATATATTTACAAATACAAAAAAAAAAATGCACATAAAATGAAGGGGGACCCATCATTTCCTGAATGATGAATCTCAGTTTCCTTGTTGCGCATCATCTTTAGTCTCTCCCACTTGTTATGCTTCCATTTGACGCTCTCCCTGCTACCCCTAGGTTCCCTACATCTGGAAGAAGATTTTTGTTAGAGCAATGAAAGGTCACCAATCAAAATATGTGCAAAACTTCCATAAACATATAATCTGATCTCCATAAGCATTAAAATAGATAGCATACCAGAGGTGTCTAGGAAAATAAAAGATTTATCAAACACACCTATCATATGCTTTGTTTATCTAACATGTTTGCTCCTTGTGTAGATATAGGACAAATATTTGTTACTGTTTTGATTCAGCTGATTACAACATGTGGAGTAAAATGTGGCTCCCACGAGGCTTGATCACAACATGTTGCCCTCTTGTGTTTTAGGAGGGATAGGAAATTGAGAAACTTGATCAAATCAATGATAAACCTATTCTTGACGCATTAAATAAATATGGAATCATACCATTTGATCAACTTTCATTATCTAACTCAAAAGATGCAACAAAATGGTGTGAATTAGCAAGAAAGTTACTCTTCATCTTTCACAATGAATCAAACAATAGGCTGCCATCATGCTGATCAATGGGGCAATCATCTCTTCTTAGAGATCTTACTCTGTTGGATATGTCTTTCAATCTTCTTAAGTGGATCCAAAGTCCATTTTAATAATGATATGAGTTGTATTTCATTGTCAACATTTTCAAGGAGCCAGTAAAGAAGGGAACAAGAACAAGGACAACAATCATTCAAAGGTGAAACAATTTGTGTCTTCCCAAGAAACAGATGATTTGTGTGATAATATGAACACTGAAGCACAAATGTATCAAGTTTAATTATGGAGATGCATCAAGTTCAATTATGGATAATTTCATAGTACAGGAGCTATCAAGTCCTATTGGGAGCTATCATGAGTTACATGGAGCAGCACAGGGTGACTAATTGAATGCAATACCAAAGTCATCATGACAATATGTTGTCCCGAAGAGAAATGCATGAGAAAGGAAAGCGCATTGATGTAGATGAGTAACTAACATGCATTGGTAATCATCTTGCTATTGATACAATGAGTATTCACAAACAATTGCAATGCACACTCTGATAAACAATCAATACATGATGGTTTGAGGAGATGCCAATGGTCCTACAAGTGAATGTAGGATAGTTATAAAGGGAAGCCTTTGATAATAATTTGTTGGTAATCATGTCAAGGGTATTCATTAATGCCATGCAAAAGAAAACTCAAAACCTTAATGACAGTATTCATTTGGCATAATGGTAGAGTGTGGTGAACTCATAACATAGTTCACACTCATGTATGGAAGACATCATACACCTAGTGCCTGTTCTCTAATCATTATAAGTAGGCATTGAACAATAGAAGAAAATGTATAGATGGCAGTCCTCTCAGAGGTGAAACTAGCAAGGGATGATAGTGGATGGGTACATTATGATATTCCTATAAAAGTAAAAGCATGGATAGTCCCCATGATGGCATAAGTGTGACAATTGGATGCTAGACTTTTAGGTTTGAAGTAAACTCAATATTCCTGATCACATAATGAGTTCAACTAGCAGCTCTTCATTAGAGGATTCAATATTCAAAATGAACAAGCACAGTATGGCAAGTTTTACATCATGGATATGAGAAGTGTGATTGTCATACCAATAGCTTAAAAATTCTCATGTAAAATGAAAAAGTTGAATGCAACCATGGTCGCGGCCATGATAAATGTATTTCTTCCATTGTTCTACAAAAAATGAGTGGAAATTGTAGAACCATCTTGATAAAAATGGAATCTAGAGTGTATGAGAGTTTATTTCTTCATGGTCGTGCCCTGAAAAAGCAATTTTCTTCACAAAATGCAGAAAACCCATCTGGGTTTGTCTCAAAATCACCAATGCAGAATAGTAGAGGAGTCTTTAAGCTCGAACCAAGCTTCTATTATCAGGAGATAAAGTAATAATATAAAGAGAAAAGAAAAATGTGTTAGCATAGAACTTACCTGAGCTCGAGTTTATTTGTTTCCATTGAATATGCAAGTTATTTTTCACCATAGGAAGCTTCAGAAAACTCAATCATGGTGGCTAAAAGCAAGCAAAAATCCCATGAAAGGAATCAAAAAGAGAAATACATTAGAAAAGTATGCCACAATCGTGGCCAAGAAGCCTCGAAACCCTTCGAAAATGGAGTAAAAATGCTACAGAATACTCAAGAAATGACTTACCACTAGGTTGCAGAGGGATGTCGACTCAAAGAATGGAGGAATCAACTAGAAATACATAGGGGAATGTTGAAATCCTAGCTCATCATAACCATCAAATGTAGAGCCTTTTTTTCCAAAAAATGACAAACACCAAATGAAATGGATTTTGATTGGTTCGCATTGTTTTGTGTTTAGGGTTTGGAACCCTAGTACAAGCCGAATACAAAGGTATTTTTTACCTTTTTTTTAATCTTTTGCAACACATGTTAATGTCTCCCATGGGCTAAGAATTGAAAGTATTATGCCTTATGTTCTTTTTCCTTGTGGTTTCTATCTTTGAAATTCTTATGCCTTATCTACATTCTTCCTTTGTGTAAGCTCTTGTTTAGAGCTTGAAGAAATTTGCATTATATCTCATAGAGGCTGAACATTTTTTCCTAGTTTGCATTGGTTTTAAAAGGTATGAAATTTGTTAGAGTAATAATTTATTACACTTAATTAATTATATCATACTAGTTAATTAATTCATTCATTTATTCCTTTATTTGCTTAAGCTAAAATTAGGCACATTAATAATTGATTAATTATTAAGTGTGCACACTAGGGTTTCATTTAGGGTTTCCCTTTTAGGGTTTCTTGATCTCCTTCATAAGGATTGATCTCTTTGTAATAATTGATTCTCAATAATGCATTTTTACTTTGAGGTTTACAGAACATCTTCTTTGGTTCTGCATGTCTTTTGCATGTGACAGGTGATTGCATGCAGGTGATCTTGGTTTCTAACAACATTGATATAACTCACTTAATTGTGAATGTTATTTCAAAGTAAAAATAATGGTGAGTAATGCCTTAGGGGAGATTGAGTTAGGTGTGATGCTCTTGCAAGCCTTGAGGAGTGGTTGAGACAATTGTTAATGAAATTGACCACAATTGCTCTTTGAAACATTTGACATGCTAACACAATAGGAAAATAAAATTGGCTTCAAATCATAGTTAAAAACATTAATGATTCATTAACATAATGAGTAATAAAAGTTAAAGAATGTAAATGTTAATTTTTTTTATAAAATATGTGAAGGCCTTAAGACTGCACCGAGAGGCAATACCTTCCACACAATAGGTATTTTTGGTGCACCAAGAAACCTAGGTAGCCAAATGGCCCAGTTAGGTAGGGGTCCCATGAGGGGGGCTTAAACTCAATGGATTATAATCAAATTCGAAAGAAAAAAGAATAGAGGAGTAATAGTCATTTATTTAGTCATTTTTATTTGTTTGGCCAATTATTTAGTTGTGATTTTACCCGATGACCAAATTAGTCATTTATTTAGTCATTTTTAGTCATGTAACTAAAATTTTTAGTCACGTAGTCATTTATTTGCCAAATTCTACTAGTGATATCTCATCTTGTATTTATATCATCTTCAACTTTGAAAGTCATCCAAAGTCAGCCACACACCATTTTCATTTACAAATTCAAATTAGGTTTGTGCCAAAATATTCTAGGGTGGAATTAGAATGAGGGTGACCCAAACACACTTCAATAAGCTTCAAAAGTAGTGCTAAACAAAAGGTCGACAAAACTAATGTAAAACACATAAAAAATTAAGCACACACAACCTTAACATGATCAAATCCTTTCAAATAACAAAATTAACTTCAACACGATCATATCACCTTAACTCCAGAACCGCAAGTCATAAGACTCAAACAAGAAGAAATATGGAGAAACTACATTTATCCTGGACCTCATTCAGATACACTAAAAAACATAGTTCACAACTGGTGAACATAACTCACACTATACAATGATCCAAAAACTAGATATAGTAACTTCCAACAACCATGATCAACATATTTGAATCACATGAACATAGGAGAAAAACCTAGAGCAACAACTAAATACCTACAACCTTTCTTCATTACAATTTTATCAATATCCTCTACATATATAGCCAATAACCATTATCCATGACATCAAAGACAACAAAAACTAGTTGAGAACATGTTAACTAGTTGACATCAATGACAAAAATTTCATCAATACCTTCATACTTGCAACAATCTCCCCCTTTGCCATTGATGGCAACACATGATTTGAAAAACCATCAAAGACAACACAACAACTTTGAACACATTTCCTTTTTGTTTCTTCCCCTTAGAAGATAATATTTTTCACATGATGCTTCTCTCTCTCATATTTCTCTCCCCCTTTGACATAAATTACAAAGGCAAAGGATGTTTTACATTGATTTCCCCTTTGAAATTAAGAACAAAATACTCTTTCAATGACAACACATGACACCACCTACTCCCCCTAAGAGGTAGCCACCAAAACATCAGTCCAAAAGAAAGATAGATCCACATATCCAATGGACTGATGCATCTACATATGCATCTAGTTCAAGAAAGGAGGAGCAATAACCCCTAACTTCTCTCAGAGATACTCAAAATTATCTTTAGGAAGAGACTTGGTAAATATATCAAAAATTTGATCCTTCGTTGGCACAAACTCAAGTTTTAATTCATTCTCCACAACCTTCTCTCTCAAAAAGTGATACCTAATAGATATATGCTTTGTCCTCGAGTGCATCACTGAATTCTTTGAAATCTTAATTGCACTTATATTATCTCAGAAAATAGAAATAGGATCATCATACATTACTCTAGTATCTTTTAATGTCTTTCTCATCCACAAAACTTGTGTACAACAAGATGCAACAAAAATATACTCAACTTCAATGGTAGATAAAGAGACTGAATATTTATTTTTTCTTAACCAAGCCACCAATCTACAACCTAGAAAGAATGCACCACCACTAGTTCTTTTTTTGTCATCTACACAACTTGCCCAATCTACATTTTTATAAGAACTTAGTGTAAAATTAGTATCCTTTGGATACCACAAGCCATAACCCAAAGTACCATTCAAATATCTAAATATCCTCTTAATAGTAGCAACATGTGTTTCTTTAGGGTCTTCTTGAAATCTAGCCACAAGACAAATTGGATGCATGATATCTAGTCTAATAACAATTAAATACAATGAGCCACCAATCCTAGATCTACATTTTCTCTAATCAACCTTAGGTGAATCATCATCTTTATTCAATTTGCAGCAAGTCACCATAGGAGTGCATACCGGTTTGGAACCATCCATCCCAAACTTATTCAACATTTCCCTTTACATACTTTGACTGTGAAATAAAGATCACTTTCTCTATTTGATTAATTTGAAGCCCAAGAAGAAATTAATCTCACCAAACATGAACATCTCAAATTCTTTTTTTTAATCTTCAGAAAACAACTTGCACGTAGTTTCATTTCCTCCAAAAATAATGTCATCAACATATACAACCACTATCAATATCTTGTCATTTTCAATTTTAAAATAAAAGTTACTATCTATCATACCTTTTTTGAAACCATGTCAAATCAAATATTTGTCTATCCTTGCATGCCAAGCTCTAGGAGCTTGCTTCAATCCATATAAACCCTTCTTCAATTTTCAAACCATATACAATTGATCTAACAACTGAAATCCTTTTGGTTGTTCCATGTATACCTCTTCCTCTAACTCACCATTCAAGAATGCAGACTTAACATCCATCTAATAGGCCTTGAAATCTTTATGAGCAACAAGCACTAAAAACATCCTAATAGCTTCCATTCTTGCCACTAGAGAAAAAGTCTCCTGAAAATATATACCTTCTACTTGTGAGTAACCCTTACACACAAGCCTTGTTTTATTTCTAACCACTTCTCCATTCTCATTAACTTGTTTCTGAATACCCACTTTGATCCAATTATGTTTTTATCTGCTGGTCTAGGGACCAATTCCCAAGTTTGATTCTTCTCAATTTACATAAGTTCTTCTTTCATAACTTTCATCGAATGTTCATCTTTACATGCTTCACTTACAGTCTTCGGTTCAATCTCAGAAAGAGCACAGATTTATCTCATCGAAAACAATAGCTCTGCTTCTTGTCAATACTCCTTTCATCATGTCTCCAATGATTTGATTTTCTGAATGATTCTTTTGCATGTATTTAGGTGTCTTAGGGGACACCACTAGAGCTTCTTCTTCTTCTTCATTCTGCTTATCTTGTTCTTCCACAACTTCTTCAATTCTTACACAATCATGTTCATCAGATACATATCCATCAACTTTAATTCCATTCTTCATTGCTTCATCAACCTTGAAATTTGTGCTTTCTATAATCTTTCTCAGTATTTTATTGAAACATTTGTAAGCTTTTCTTCTAGTAGAATATCCAAGGAAGATGCCTTCATCACTTCTAGCATCAAACTTACCTAAATTCTCTTCATCTGTATGATATAATATTTGCTTCAAAATACCTTGAAATACTTAACAGTAGGAAGTTTTACACACCATAGCTCATAGGGGGTCTTGGTACTATTAGGTCTTGCTTGAACTTGATTGAACACATAAATAGTAGTGTGAATAGCTTCTCTCTAGTAAACTTTCGATGGACCAACTTCGATAATCATTGATCTAGCAGCTTCTTAAATTATTCTATTCTTTGTTTCAACAAATTCGTTTTGCTGAGGATTTCTAGGAGTAGATAGTTATATTTTTATTCCATGAACTTCACAAAACATATTAAACTCATGGGAGGTGAACTCATCACCTCTGTAAGACCTCAATCATTTTATTCTCAAATTTTCTTCATTTTCAACCATAGCTTTAAATGTCTTGAATATATCTAATACGTCAAATTTCTCTCTAAGAAAAGTAACCCATGTATACCTAGAGTAATCATCAATCACAAGCATAAAGTACCTTTCACCTTGTAGACTTCTCACTCTTGCAGGATCACGTGTAGATCTATATGAACCAAATCATGTAGTCTGATGGTAGATTGTTCCTTTGATCTAAAGTTGTTTCTCGCTTGCTTTCCAAACTAACAATTCCTATAAATAGCATTAATAAGCTTTGTAATCCTCCATAAATATCTCACGGCTTGCATTGCACTTATCCTTTCCAGGTTATCAAAATTCATGTGACACATTCTTTGATGCCATAGCCAACTATCATTAATCTGATTCATAAAGCAGTGTCCATCAACACCCTTAAGTTGATATATATGTCCTTAAAACTTCATGTAACAATCACTATTCCAGATCCTTTCCTGATTTCACATCTATCATCCTCAAATACAAGATTATATCCTTCACTACACATCTATCCGGCACTCAAGAGATTATGCCTTAAACCCTTGACATAGTACACTTCATCAGTATTATGATTGCCATCAAAACAAAATGAACCTATCCCACAAATTTTAGCACCAGTATCATCTCCAAACATAACTAAGCCTCCATCATATTTTTCAAGTTTAACAAACTTACTCTTATCACCGGTCATGTGATGTGAACAACCACTATCAATAAGCCAATAGTTCTTTTTTTGTTTAGCATGTAGGGCAGAGATTACAATATCTTCTTCTTTCTCTTTCTCTGGAGGACTTTCCTTCACCTATCTTTCAAATTTAGCAGAAGTAGGTTCACCTTTTATAGCCAAGAACAAGAATTCATTGTCATCAAAATCTTCATAATCAGATTCTTCATCAGAAATACTAGCATTCTCATTCACATAATATGCTCTTTTCATATTTTTTCCTTTGTTTTCTTTGTCAAAACTTTGTTTGTTCCTCTTAGCTCTTTCTGGACACCTCAAAGCATAATGACCTATTCCTCCACAACTAAAGAAAATAAAGGGTAACTTACCTTCATACTTACTAGAGCCTTTCTTCATCCTTCTCACAAAGTTAGCTTCTACTTTATCAATATTTTCTTCATCCAAATATTTAGTTCTTGTAGCCTTGAAAGTAGTTTTTGATTTAGATTCATTTCCCAAGTTTGGTTTTCTCATCTCATAAGATGTTATAGTTCCCAATAACTAATCTTTAGTATAAGTCTTGTAGGCCACATATTCTTTAACAATAGATACCTTTTCACTGTATGCATCAAGGAGAGTTCTAAGAATCTTCTTCACAGTCCTGGATTCATCTACTATAGCACCAAGTCCTCACATTTCAGTGACCAACTCATCCACTCTCAATACATAAGATTTAATTTTCTCATCTTTAGACATATGCAAGACCTCAAACTATGCCTCCAAGTTCCGCAACTTTGCTTCTTTGACCTTTTCATCTCCTTCATGCATCTTTTCTAAAGCATCCCAAACTTCTTTAGTAGTCTTCAGATTCTGAACTTTAATCAACTCGATATGTGAAAGACTAAATTCTTTAGAATGAACTTTGCCTTATTGTTTGCTTCATGCACCTTGATTTCATTAGTTGTACTCAGAACATTATTCAAAGGAATGTAAGCAGTCTTATAAGTTGTTTCAACATCATATTCACAATACTCTAGATATCCTTCCATTTGTATTTTCTAGATAGCACAATTAGTTCCATCGAACCTAGTACATTCAAAAGTGATATTGCTCACCATCCTAGACCTTCCTTAAGTAATTAATCTCTTCTCCAAGGAACCAAGCTCTGATACCAATTATTGAACATGGCAACTAAGAGTGGCGTGAATCAGTTGTAACAAACTTTAACTTTTAAGAACTTTCACTAGAAATTAAATCAATCACAAAACCTTTATTATGCTAATATGATTAATCATTAAGTGCAAAGGTAAAAATTGAAACACATCACACATACACAATAACACCAGATTTACGTGGAAAACCCAGTGAGGGAAAAACCACAATAGGATTAGCTCACAATATAGATAATATCAAAACTGGTTACAAAGGCTCACTACCGGAGAAGGCTCATTGCCAAAACATGACTCATTGTCTAGACCAAGACTCACTATCCAACAAGGGTTAACCACCTGAAGGGCTTACTGCCATAGAATTACAAAGAATATAGAAGGGATACAATACATAGAGAAAAAAATCTCAATGCAATAGAGATTTCCAACACAATTCACTCACACACTTGTAGACATGCATGAATGATAGAGTACACCTTCAGCTCACTACTTTCAAAAACTCGCAATTATATTTTTCACTGATCTACCAAAACTTACAGCACATACTCATTGATTTGTATCTATCTCACATCTATCTTTCTTGCATTCTTTTCTCACACCTTTCACCAATATCTCATCTTGTATTTATATCATCTTCAACTTTGAAACTCATCCAAAGTCGACCACACACCATTTTCATTTACAAATTCAAATTAGGTTGATGCCAGAATATTGTAGGGTGGAATTAGAATGAGGGCGACCCAAACACATGCTTCCATAAGCTTCAAAAGTAGTGTTAAACACAAGGTCGACCAAACTAGTGTAAAATGCATAAAAAATTAAGCACACATAACCTTAACACAATCCAATCCTTCCAAATAACAAAATTAACTTCAACACGATCATATCACCTTAACTCCATAACCAAAAGTCAAAAGACTCAAACAAGAAGAAATATAGAGCAACTACATTTCTCACGGACCTTAGTTAGATACACTGAAAAACATAGTTGATAACTGGTGAACATAACTTGCATTATACAGTGATCCAAAAACGTAAAAACTAGATATAGCAACTTCCAACATCCATGATCAACATACCTAAACCACACGAACATAGGAGCTAATCCCAGAGAAAAACCTAAAGAAAAAATTAAATACCTACAACCTTTCTTCATTACAAATCTCTCAATATCCTCAACATATACAACCAATAACCATTATCCATGACATCAAAGACAATAGCAACTAGTTGAGAACCAGTTAACCAATTGGCATCAATTACAACACTTTCATCAATACCTTAATACTTGCAACAAATTTGATTTGACTCACCTAAAGGTTGATAGTCCTTTCATTGTGTGGATCTCATTTCCTAATGAAATAGAGGAAAATAGGTCCTCTAATTAGTTCATCAAACCCCATTTTCCTGTGTTCTTATTTGGTGAAACTATTTTTCTATGTTTTAATTGTAACCCTAGCCTAACCATAATCTTAACCCCATTTCTCACAACTATAATGCTAAACCTAACCATAACCCTAACCCCAACCTTGACCCTAAACCATACCCACAACCTAACCATAATCAAAAACCTATTTTTCATAACCTTAACCCTAACCCTAATCCTATCCCTAACCAGATCCCTAATAGTATCCCTAACACAAACAATAACCATAACCCTAACCGTAACACTAACCCTAACCAAATCCCTAACTATAACCATAATTGTAATCCTAACATTAATGCTAACCATAACCCTAACTCTAACTCCAACCTAACCCTAACCCTATATCTATGTGTACCATAACCCTTTGTAATTGAACCCTAATCGTAACCCTTACTTGACCCTAACACTACTTGTACCATAACCGTTTGTAATCAAACCCTAATTTTATTTTAACCATAATTGAAATGTAGCCTTAACCCTAACCCTAATCCTAACTATAATTGTAACCCTAACCCTAACCTTAACTCTAACCTTGATCCTAACAGTAATTATAACCATAACCCTAACTATAACCTTAGCTCTAATTGTTACCTAACCCTAATACTAACCATAACCCTAATTGAACCCTAATATTCATAATTGTACCTTAACCCTTTGTAATTGAACCTTAATTTTATTATAACCATAATTGAAATGTAACCTTAACCCTAACCCTAATCTTAATTGTAACTCTAATCCTAACCCTCACCTTAACTCTAACCTTGACCTTAATCATAACTCTAGCCATAACCGTAGCCCTAACCTTAACCATAACTATTAGCTAACCCAAATACTAACCATAACCCTAATTGAACACTAATATTAACTCTAACCGTCATTCTACCATAAATCAACCCGAACACTAAACCCTAACCCTAACTAAATGCCTAATCATAACCCTAAACTATAACCTAACCCAACTCTAATCCCAATCATAATTGTACCTCTAAACCTAACCCTAAACCCATGTTTAATTTTATTATATTATATACATTATATATTAATATCTACATTTTATCATATATAATATTAATTATATTACTATATATTTCAATACATAGTATATTATATTATGTACATTTGTATTTTTTTTAAAGAATACTGAAGAAATATTTTGTTTAATAGATTCCTTAATGTTTTGATTTTCTCTTAATAACTACATTATATATTAATTATATTATATTATCTATATTATCTATTTTAATATATAATATATTAGATTTTTTTTTAATATATAATATGTATTATATTATTACAAATATACCTTTGTTTTTAGATTTTACATTTATTATTTTTATTTTTTTATTTTTAAAAAAGAATTTGTAAGATATATTATTTTTTGAAGATTTCTTAATTATTATAATATATAATATGTAGTATATTAGAATAATATAATATATTATATCTTTTTTTATTTTTAGAATTTTTTTTTAAGAAATATTATGTTTTTTAAGATACCTAAATTATTGGATTTTTTGTTTTTTTGGTGATGGATGTGCTGACCTCCTATATAGGCGTAGCCCTACAATGGAAGCACGGTGCCTATAGGAGGTCAACACAATCTGTCAAAAAAAATACAAAAACAATCACATTTTAGAAACAAAACAAAACAAAAAAAAACAGTTTTAATAATGTAATAATAATATAGTATAATGCTACTTTGCCAAACCACAAAAAAAAACACATTTTAGAAACAAAATTAAAAATTAAAAAAATCATTTAAAAAAAAAATGTTTTATCCATTTCTAAAAAACAACCCGTAAACCCAAAATACAAATGCCATGTCAAATTCGGCACCACAATCCTAATAATATATACAAATGGTGCCACTTTATTCTATCCGAGAACCACTGAAGGGTTTAAAGGTTTATGACAACGCTCCAAAACATCAAATTTTCACAGAAGTCGCTTTGTGTTGGCATTATCACCCTCTTCTCCTTCAATAATCTCTATTCAAAGCATTTGATCACCTAAGGTAAGATGGAAGGAGGCAGTTGCATCGAGTTTAGTTGTCAAGCAACACTGCAAAGAATGATGGCTTGTTAACTTAATTTGAGAGACAATTCTTCTATAAGCACAATCTTTGCAAAGGTTAGTGTTATCATCTCAATTTTAGAAAAGATTCTACTGTACTATAAAAGTAATCTTAGAATGAATATTTTTGCACAAAGACTGTGAGAAACATTGAATAAAAAATTGCAAGAAAGTCATGTAGAAGAAAAGCTTTGAAATTTATAGAATTTATGAAACAAGTTGTGGAATTTCAACATATTTTTAAATTGAATCATACTACGCAAGTTCTTCGCTTAAGAAATCTCAAGTATAGATTACAGGTTAATAATCATAGAATTTTTTTTCTTATCTTTATAATCCATGAGTTTATTAACCATACATGTAAATTTGTGCAAATTGAATGCTATTTGTATATTTTGAAAGGAAAATTTGCCTAATCTATTATTCGACTTGCTAAAAATATTAGCTAGCTAGTTTCAAAAGAAAAGAAAAAAAAAGAATTTGGTCATAGTTATTGGCCTCTAACCTTTCAACATGTCCTTTAGAGATTATATGTGAGAGGTAGGAGAGAGAGAAGGGAAGAGTGGGAGGGATGGAGGTTACATGATTTTTCATTTATATACATTGATAACATTAATTTTGAAAACTTGGCCAATTGTAAATTAGTAAATTTTGTGGAATATTATCCTCTTAGCCAAATGAAACTATTTTCATATAATTTTTAGGACATGACCATTGTAGCAGGGTCATTGGGGATGTCAGGATGTTACTAACCCATCACATAATGACATTATAAAGAAAACTATTAAAACAAGAAAAGAAGAAATTGTTATTTCACACACAAAAATAGAATGATCCATGAAATCCCTTGTGTCTTTTAAGGTCTTAATTAAAGGAACGTGCTAGAGGTGCTTCACACTCAACCTCGACTTTGATTTTACAATACAAAAACAAAAGTTGTTTTGTGTTGTGCTGGATGGAAAACAACATTTTTTAGAAATTAAATTTTGAAAAAAAAATTATTAATGCCTTGTTGAGAGACATTCTACAATGGAAGCAAGGGGTGGAGTTTAATGGTGTGCACATGTTAACAAAACATCTTACCTTTTGCTTAAATTTGACAGCCATTTATATGCTAAAATTTTGTATTTTGGCAAAAAGATAAAATTTAATTAAAGAACCATTACAATAGTTTACAAAAAAATGATTTTAGATAATCAAAGCCACCATTAAGGACAAAATTAGGAAAATATAAGGGTGTTTATCCAAAATTCACCAACTCAAGAGAATCTTGGAAATCAAGATGCCCATAATGCTTACGTTTTCCCAAACCCACAGAGGGATACAATTACGTCTGATCATTCTGAAGAAGCTTGAGGAGATGCTCCAAAATATTTTGGGGAAGGGAACCCCAATCCTTTACATTCCATTTATTGTCACCATCTGAGATCCACTTAGCTAGGCAATCAACCACACCATTCCTTTCCCAAGGAATATGAGAGAAGGAAATGGAATTGAAGCTAGGGGTGAGACAAAGAATCTGCTCCTCCAAAGAGGCAATGCTTCAAGAAGAATCACTCACCCCATATTATCTCAAAAGAGACACTAGAATCATGGAGTTCATCTCACATATTATTTTCTTCCAGCCCAAGTCACAAGTTTTTTCAAGCATGAAAAAGAGATCTTTGGCCTCCATATGGTTGTTGGTGTAAAATACCAATGAGTGGTGAAAAACACAGTACAACCATTACTGTTACATCCAATTCCACCAACCCATGTGGGAATTGTATTTCCTCTTGATGAGCCATCAGTGTTAATTTAAAAAAAAAAAAAAAAAGGAGTGGGGAAAAACCACTTACCAATCCTATTCAACTTCTTAGAGACTTTACTTCTATGATTTGAGTAGCAAGGAGACCTAGTTGGGCAAGATAACTCCAAACAATTAGCAAACAAAAGATCAAAATAAGAGAGTTTCCCCTCAAGATAGTGCTTTTTTGATAGACATAAACCTACAATGGCACCACAGTGCCTATAGGAGGTTGGCACAATCCTTCACAAAAACAAACACATTTTTTTTTTTTTTTGTTGATGAATTTTCAGCTATCTATATTAAAGAGATAAAGTTATAAAATTCACAAAAAAGGGTTGGGTGGTAGGAAAGCACACCCCGAAAGTCACATGGGCCTAGCCCAGAAATAAAATAACAGAAAGAAAATTAAGCAGCTAGAGCAGTGCCAGTAGATCTTGGGGGATCCTGGTCATCCAGATTTTTTCCCCATACATCAGCGGGGTTAGGAGTGACGTCGGGAGGAGCACCCCAACCATCATCATTCTTATCTTCTTTATCTTTATCCTCGCGTCGAGGCGAGATTACGAGAGCAAGCCACAGAAAGCTTTTACCAGTGTAGGGCCAACCAAAGCCAGAGTTAGGAGGAGCATCCGAAGGCCACCCAAAACTGCCACCACTACTCCTCGGTGCACCACTAGAGTGCCAGCCCTGACCAAGACATGGCGAAGGAGAACGATCCCGTCTGGGAGGCTGAGAATCCCTCCGAGGAGGAGGTTGGGAGTGAGCTCGTGTGGAGTCACTCTGCTTCCGGCCCTGACAGGGCGACCGGTTCAGGAGAACCTGCAGGTGAGCCACTTCTAGTGCAACCTTGTTGGCTTGCACTTGAATCTGTAACATAACATTAGAGTATATAACAACTTTAGCATAAAGAGATACATTAATAGCTAAATGCGAATGAGCAAATATACAAGCATTTCTGTCTTTCCAGATACTGAAAAGGATTTCCACTCTGAAAGTGTGCCAAATCTGGGTGAACTTAGTCGGGGTTCCAGGCGAGTCTCCCAGTAGAACCATATGCCACAAAAAGGGTTCAGGCCTAAAAGGCCAAAAGAAATCATGAATCCAAGTCTAGAACTACTGAGCTCTGGGACAAAACCAAAAAAGGTGCTTGAAGCTTTCAGGCTACCCACAAAACGGGTAGCGAGGGTCAGAAACCCCCAAATGAATCAGCCGAGAACCCACAGGCAAGCCTTGGAAAAGAATACATCAAGCAAAGTGGGCCAGCTTCGGATTAACAATTACAAACCAAATGGCATCAAACCTCCTACACCAAGTAAAGGCCAAGGAGTTAAGAAGCCACCTCTGGTTCAAAGAGCTGAGCATAGGGAAATGGGGTGAAAGCCACCTGTAACCGAGTTGCAGCTTGTAGCTCCTTAGAGGAGTATCTGGAAACCATTTCCAGTCTTTCCACCAAGGTTTCTGCCCGTGAATACCAACTTTGTGAAGAATCTTTGCCGGAATGGCATTCACTAGTCCGTCAAAAGTAGGACGGACCTAGTTTTGAAGGCTGTAATGAGCTTTAAAAGCATCCCACTGCAAAATACTCATGGTAGGCCGGTGGAAGAGCTGGTGCAAAGTCTGAATGCCCTTCTTATGAAATCGGAGAGCTTTGAGCCAAGGCGACTTGGCCAGGGGTTGACCATTTTGGGCCAAAAGGGGAGACCACCAGAGATTATGCCGGTTGATGGAAAGCCCATCATGAAACCCAACCCCAGCCCAATGGAGCCAAGGCTTGACATTTTCCCAAGAACGCCAAATGCTTTTAGCCACAAAGGAGCCTATAATTTGAACTGGCTCCCTCATAACCAGAAGGGTTTGGAAGCCGATACCTTTCCAGGCAGGTCTGTGAGCAAGAAACCCAGACTGAATACAATGTCTGAGGAGAACTTTCCAGGCTTCATCCCTAGTAAGCGCACGGATGATCCATTTGACACAGAGGGAAATTCCCTGTCATTGAGTGGAAAGCAAGCTGAGCCCTCCCGAATCCTTGGGAAGACAACAAAATTCCCAAGCGACCCAATGAAATCCCTTATGGGTCTCAAAAGAGGCCCAAAGAAAATCACGGAGCAACTTCTCAAGGCTGCTTTAGGAGGAGCCCAACAGGAAGAATAGCAGATGTGGGTGGCAGCCAAGATTTTAGAGCACACCTGGAATTTTCCTGCCAGTGAGAGAGGCTTGGTAATCCAATAGGCCAACTTCTGCTCAACTCTGGAGAGCACAGCTTGCCAGAGCTCCCAGGGGGAAGCCTACAAGGTGAAAGGAATGCCCAAGAAGCGAAAGATTTCCCCTTGACCAATCCATTTTCAGTTATAGGGTTGAAGTCACGCAGGAGTGGAAGCACATACTTTCTGTAGCACAACGTTTTGTGCCATTGAATTGCAGAACCAAACACAAGAAAAAAAGTGTCAAGGCATTCAAGGGCAGTAGTGATCGATCCTTCATCCTCTAAAAGAGTGAGAAAGGAGTCATCAGCAAAATGCCCATTGACAAACTGCTCTTGAGAGTCCGGGAGAGTGATTCCTTTAACACGTTGTTGGGAGATAGCATTGGCCAGGAGATATCCAAAACCCTTAACTACCAGAACATACAAAGCAGGGGCAAGAGGGCATCCCTGGCGAATAGAATGAAAAAGGCCAAAAGCAGAGGACTAGCGGCCATTAATGGAGATGCAAGCCGAGGCATCGGAAAAAAGCATGTGAACAGACTGAAGAAAATTGGCTCCAAAACCCAATGCCTGTAATATCACAATAATGAAAGGCCATTCAATACAGTCATATGCTTTAGCAAAATCAATTTTAATAAACACGGCTTTCTGGTTCGAATGTTGGGCCCACTCCATGCCTTCCTAAACAGCAATAATGTTGTCAAGAATGAACCTGGATTTGATGAATCCAGTCTGCTTGGGATGCAAAATTTGAGGTAAGAGGTGGCAGATTTTCAAAGCCAAGGCTTTGGCAATAATTTTATAAGAAACATTGAGAAGCGTGATGGGCCGCAAGTTACAAATATCCTCCAGATCTCCAGACTTAGGTATGAATTTAATATTGCCTTTATTTATTAAATTTCCTAAAAAATTATTGTGAAAGGATTCAAGATAAACATGATGTAGGTCACTCCCAATACAGTCCTAGAGCGCTTTATAGAACTCATAGGGGAAACCATCAATCCCAAGAGCCTTATCATCGACCATGGAGGAAACAATTTCCTTGAGATCATCAATTGTTAATAATTGATCACAAAAATTAATCTGGGCTGAAGAAAGCCTATGTGGCACAACAGCAAGGCAGCTCTGAAGGGCTTGCTGGCGCACAGGCTTGGGGTCTTGAGCCGTGAAAACTTGCTCATAGTGACGCACAAAAGCCTAGAGAGTGTCAGGTAGCTCAGAGAGCACTTGATTACCATCTTTGATGGCTTTAATGCCTGGGGAAGAGTGCCTAGCATGAAGAGCCAAAAAAAACTCTTTGGAGGCATAGTCCCCAATTTTGAGCCAATGGAGCCGAGCCTTGATTTGAGCGCCCCTGGCAGAATAGCTATCTGCCACTTATTTCTGGTGTCTGAAATCTACCACCCGGACTTGGTGTGACAGGGAGAAAGGACAAGCTGCTAAGGCCTCCATAGCAGCACGCAAGTCAGCAATGGTGGCCTCGTAGGAGCCCTGGTGGAAGATAGCAAGTTGTCGCCCATAAATGCGTAGGAAGCGCATAGTACGAATAATAGCATCATTCCACCAAACAATCCAGCCCATATTGCCAGATGGACGACACTCTAAATTCCACGCTCGAAGAATATGGGCCATGGTGGGCTTGTGTCAGAGCAGAGACATGTTTAAGAAGAATTGAGTCTTACACGTACGAGGTTTTCAAGACGCCCACTCAATGTGAAATTGAATGGGGAAGTGATCCGAAAGGGTCACATCCATTAACGGCTTCACAGGCAAGGCAGAGCTTTCGAAAGAAAAAAAGGATTATATCGAGATCATGGCATGATCAAGGTGCTTAAAGACTCTGTCAGAACTAGCCCTGTAATTACACCAAGTGTGCTAGAGGGAATGAGAATGACAGTAGCCCATATTGGATCAAAAAGCCCCAATTTATTGTGCATGTAAAACCACGCCTCCCTTTCGCCCATAGCCCAACGAAAAGGCACAGTGCCATTTTTATCATACGCCATTTCAACCATGTTGAAATCCCCACAGAGCAACCAGGTGGCAACTGGCAAAGAGTCGGCAAGCCAGCACCAAAGCAAGCAACACTCCACAGCATCATTAGAGGCGTAAATATTAATAATCTCGAAGGAATGGTTCTCAATGTTGAGAAGAATCCAGACAGCCTGCTAGGAGGGATCCACCCCATGGTCAACCACATAAGGAAGCAACTTCAGAGCCAAAAGAGTAGCAGCTCCACCACGACTAGCCTCATGCAGGGTACAAAACATAGTGTTGGCTAGCCAAATAGAGCGACAAGCTGAAGCAAGCAAACAACCTGAAATTTTAACTTCCTGGAGACAAAGCACTTCAATCTCTGGATAGTTCTTCAAAGTATTCCTAAAAGAATAATTCCATGAGAGGTCTGTGAGACCTCGAACATTCCATGAGAGAAAATTCATGGAAAATCTTCCATACTTGCAGAATCCCGGTCCTCTTCACCCAGGGAAGAGAAGCTATTCTTCAAAAACTCTTGCGGAACTGAACCCAACTAAATAAAGGGAGAAAATCCTTGCTTTTCTGGCACATATTCACCTTCTTCCGATGGAGGAGACCGGCTGCGAGAGCGCCGTTGGGTTTCCACAGCGGCGGACAAAACCAGTTCAACACATAAAACTATAGCAGCCTGGGGTGCGGCCTATGGCCTGGGCTGTAAAACAGCAGAAGCCACTCCTGAGGGAGTGGCAATCCCCTTCGCGGAAGGGTTTGAAACCTGTTGGGGCAGTCTTGGGGCTTTGGGAGCCGACCTAGAACCATGCGACTTATTTTTTTGGCTGGTGACCATGGTCCACTTTGTGTCTGCCTTAGCTGAAGGCTTTATCTGACGAGGTTTTTCAGCACCCTATGGCTAAGAAACAGTACGGGGAACTGACAAGGGGCAGTCCCTGATCTTGTGATCAACTGATTGGCACCGGTAGTACGTGTTGGGAAGGTTAAAATATGTGATTTTCTGGGAGTGGCGAATATCCCCGATTTGAAGGTCAACAGACTCTTTCAAATCCTTGGATAAATCAACTTCCGCACAAACCCTCTTTTGGGGACGGGCTTGAAAGAACTTATTAGGTTCAATGCAAACAACCTTCCCTAGAGAGGAAGCAATATGGTGCAAGAAGGGCACACATGGCAAGGGCAACCCATGAAACTCAATCCAGACTGGAACATGCATTTTGGTGTTCTCTGAGACAACAAAATCCTAGGTCCAAGATTGGAAAACCAACAAGGAGGAACAGACATACCAGGGTCCATGACCCAAAATAGCTTGGAAATGATTGACTTTCGTAAAGCGAAACAAGAAAAAACCCTTGGTCAGATTTTGGACCATATCAAGGTAGACCCCATGAGGGATCCAGGCCTTGTTAACCCAATCTTTTAGCACACTTTCGGGGGGAGTCCTCCCAACAAAATAACCCACAAGGGTGTGTTGTTCCAGCCATTGACATGCAGAATCAAAATCAGGTAAAGGTAAAACTACATCAGCAGGGGCGTCAAAATGCTTACCTCGTGAAAGACTTTCGCAACAAATTTCTGAGGGCATTTGTTTGGTGGGGGAGCCATTAAACTGTGCCAATGAACCGCTAACACCAGCAAGAATTGTCGGGTTAGAGCCGGTTGAAGGCATAATAAACCCCTAAACCACAGTAAATGCGACCGTACTCAATGAAGGAAACAATTTCCTGCGCAAGAAGCGCAGTATGACGCAAGAGGGGCCACAAATGACCTCAAGAAGCACAAAACCCTAGCAGAGCTCATGCATTGCCAAAAATCCAATTCTTCTAATCAACAAACACATTTTAGAAACAAAACAAAAAAAAAAAACCATTTAAAAATAATAAATTTTTAATAATGTAATAATAATATAATATAATACTACCTAGCCAAAACAAAAAAAAACATAATATAATAATAAGATATATATTGAAATATTTTATATGGATTATATCTAAGATATATATACTAGTACTAGTGTGTATTTAGGAGTAGGTGAATTCATTTGGCTAAAATATGTTTTATCCGTTTTTCAAAAAATAACCCATATACCTAAAATGCAAATGCAACGTCAAATTCGACATCACAAACCTAATAATACATACAAATGGTGCCACATTATACAAGCCGAGAACCATTGAAGGGTTCAAAGGGTTATGACAGCACTCCAAAACATCGAGATTTCACAGAAGTTGCTCTATGTTGGCATTATCACCCTCTTCTTCTTCAGTAATATGTATTCAAAGCATTTGATCACCTAAGGTAAGATGGAAGGAGGTGGCTACATCGAGCTTAGTTGTCAAGCAGAAGTCAAAAGAATGGTGGCTTCTTACCCTAATTTGAGAGACAATTATGCTATACACATGCTCTTTGCAAAGGTCAGTATTATCATCTCACTATTAGAAAATATTATACTACTATAAGTAATCTTAGAACAAATATTTTTGCATCAAGACTATGACAAACATTGAATAAAAATTTGCAAGTAGGTCATGTAGAAGAAAAGCTTTTGAAATTTATAGAATTTATGAAACAAGTTGTGTAAGTTCAACGAATTTAAAATCATCATACTACGCCAGTTCTTCGCTTGCAGAATCTCAAGTATAGATTACAGGTTAATAATCATAGAATTTGTTTTCCTATCTTTATAATTCATGATTTTACTATCCATACATGTAAATTTGTGCAAATTGAATGCTATTTGTATATTTTAATTTTTCCTAATCTATTATTTGACTTGCTAAAAATATTAGCTAGCTAGTTTCAACAAAAAAGAAAACAAAATATTCTCCTCTAACCCTTCAACATGTCCATTAGAGATTATATATGTGAAAGGTAGGAGAGAGAGAAGGGAAGAGTGGGAGGGATGGAGGTTGCATGACTTTTCATTTATATACATTGATAACATTAATTTTGAAAACTTGACCAATCGTAAAAGAAAAGTTTGTGAAATATTATCCTCTTAGCCAAATGGAACTATTTGAACATAATTGTTAGGACATGACTAGTGTAGCAGGGTCATTGGGGATGTCAAGACATTACTAGCCCATCACATAATGACATTATAAAGAAAATATTTAAAAGGGAAAAGAAGAAACATTTTGATATTTCACACAAAAAATAGTATGAGCCATGAAAGTCCTTGTGGCTTTGAAGGTCTTAGTTAAAAGAACATGCTAGAGGTTCTTCACACTCAACCTCGACTTTAATTTTATAATACAGAAAACAAAAGTTGCTTTGTGTTGTGCTAGATGGAAAAACAACATTTTTTACCAATTAAATTTTGAGTAATTGAATCATATTAATGCCTTGGAGAGGCATTCTACAATGGCAGCAAGGGGTGGAGTTTAATGGTGTGTGTATGTTAACAAAATCTCTTACCTTTTGCTTAAACTTGATAGCCATTTATATGCTAAAATTTTGTATTTTGGCAAAAATATAAAAACTTATTACAAAACCATTAAAGCATTTTACAACAAAATGATTTCAAATAGTCAAATCCACCATTAAGGCCGGAATTAGGAAAATCCAAGGGGATTTACCACAAATCCACCAACTTGGCAGAATATACGAAATCAAGATGCCCATAATGCTTACCTTGTCCCAAACCCACAAAAGGATACAATTAAGTATGATCATTTAAAAATAATACATTTATAATAATGTAATAATAATATAATATTATACTACTTAGCCAAAACACAAAAAACACATATTTTAGAAAACAAATAAAAAATTAAAAAATCATTTAAAAATAATACATTTTTAATAATGAAATAATAATATATTTTAATACTACTTAGCAAAAACACAAAAAACAAACACATTTTAGAAACAAAACAAAAAACCATAATCTAATAATAATATAATAATACGATATATATCAACGTATTTTATATAGATTATATTTAAGATATATATATACTAGTATTAGTGTGTGTTTAAATGCAATCAAATTCATTTGGCTAAAATATGTTTTATCGGTATTTTAAAAAACAAGACATAAACCTAAAATGCAAATGCCATGTCAAATTCGGTGCCACAAACCTAATAATACATACAAATGGTGTAATTTTATACAAGCCAAGAAACACTGAAGGGTTTAAAGGTTTATGATAGTGCTCCAAAACAAAGGGTTTTCACAGAAGTCACTCTATGTTGGCATTATCACCCTCTTCTCCTTCAGTAATCTCTATTCAAAGCATTTAATCACCTAAGGTAAGATGGAAGGAGGCGGTTGTGTTGAGTTTAGTTATCAAGCAACACTACAAAGAATAGCTGCTCATTACCTTGATTTAAGAGACAATTCTGCTATACACACACTCTTTCCAAAGGTCGATATTATCATCTCAATTTTAGAAAATATTAAACTACAGTTAAATTAATCTCAAAACGAAGATTTTTGCATGAAGGCTGTGAGAAACATTCAATAAAAACTTACAAGCAGGTCATGTAGAAGAAAAGCTTTGAAATTCATAGAATTTCTAAAACAAGTTGTGTAAGTTTAACATATTTAAAATCATCATACTACACGATTTATTTTCTTGTGGAATCTCAAGTATAGATTACAAGTTAATAATCATAGAATTTTTTTGCATATCTTTGTAATTCATGAGTTTATTAACCATACATGTAAATTGAATGCTATTTGAATATTTTAAAAGGAAAATTCACCTAATCTATTATTTGACTTGCTAAAAATATTAGCTAGCTAGTTTCAACAAAAAAGAAAAAAGAAAATAATTTGGTCATAGTTGTTAGCCTCTAACCTTTCAACATGTCCATTAGAGATTATATATGTGATAGGAAGGAGAGAGAGAAGGAAAGAGTGGGAGGGATGGAGGTTACATGATTTTTCATTTATATACATTGATAACATTAATTTTGAAAACTTGGCCAATCGTGAATTAGAAAATTTTGTGAAATATTATCCTCTTATCCAAATGAAACTATTTGCACATAAATGTTAGGAAATGACCAATGTAGCAGGGTCACTAGGGATGTCAGGACATTACTAACCCAACACATAACGACATTATAAAGAAAAATATTTAAAAGGGAAAAGAAGAAACATTTTCTATTTCACACACAAAAATAGCATTAGCCATGAAAGTCCTTGTGGCTCCAAAGGTATTAATTAAAGGAACATGCTAGATTTTCTTCACACTCAACCTCGACTGTGATTTTACAATACAAAAAACAAAAGTTGCTTTGTGTTGTGTTGGATGGAAAAATAACATTTTCTTACCAATTAAATTATAAGTAATTGAATCTTATTAATGCCTTGTTGAGATGCATTCTACAATGGTAGCAAGGAGTGGAGTTTAATGGTGCATGCATGTTAAAAAAACCTCTTACCTTTTTTTAAATTTTGACAGCCATTTATATGCTAAAATGTGGTATTTTGGCAAAAAGATAAAAAATTATTAATGAACCATTAAAGAAGTTTTAAAAAAATGACTTCAGATAGTCAAGGCCACCATTAAGGGTAGAATCAGGAAAATCCAAGGGGATTTACCCCAAATCCACCAACTTAGAAGAATATTAGAAATCAATATGCCCATTATGCTTACCTTGTCCCAAACCCACAAAGGGACACAATTAAGTTTGATCATTCTGAAGAAGCTTGAGGAGATGTTCCAAATTATTTTGGGGAAGGGAACACCAATCCTTTACATTCTAGTTATTGTCACCATCTGAGATCCACTTAGATAGTAAATCAGCCATACTATTACTTTCCCAAAGAATATGAGAGAAGGAAATGGAATCAAAGCTAGGGGTGAGACAAAGGATCTCCTCCAGTAGAGAGGCCATGCTCCAAGAAGAATTACTCACCCCATATTTTCTCAAAAGAAACACTAGAATCATGGAGTTCATCTCACATATTATTTTCTTCCAAACCAACTCACAAGCTATTTTAAGCATGCCAAAAAGAGCTTTGGCCTCCATTTCCTTGTTGGTGAAAAATCCCATGTGAGTGGTGAAAAAAACATTGTACAACCATTACTATTACGTCTAATTCCTCCAACCCATGTGGGACTTGGATTGCCTCTTGATGATCCATCAATGTTAATTTTCAAAAACTAGGAGAGGGGAAAAACCACTTACCAGTCCTATTCACCTTCTTAGAGACTTTACCTCTATGATTTGAGCAGCAAGGAGACCTAGTTGGGCAAGATAACTCCAAACAACTGGAAAACAAAAGATCAAAAGAAGAGAGTGGCCCCTCAAGATAGAACTTTTTCAAGAGATGTATACCTACAATGGCAACACGGTGCCTATAGGAGGTTGGCACAATTCGTCACAAAAAAAAAAACACAAAAACAAACACATTTTAGAAACAAAACAAAAAAAAAATCATTTCAAAATAATGCATTTTTAATAATATAATAATAGTTAGCCAAAATACAAAAGACAAACACATTCTAGAAACAAAACAAAAAAAAACATAATATAATAATAAGATATATATTGACGTATTTTATATAGATTATATTTATGATATATATACTAGTACTAATGTGTGTTTAAGCGTAACCGAATTCATTTGGCTAAAATATATTTTATCCATTTTTAAAAAAAGTGCCTTGTAAACCTAAAACACAAATTCCAAGTCAAATTTGATGCCACAAACCTAATAATACATACAAATGGTGCCACTTTATACAAGTCGAGAACCACTTAAGGGTTTAAATGTTTATGACAACACTCCAAAACATCAATTTTTCACAATAGTCACTTTGTGTTGGCATTAAGAGCCTCTTATCCTTCAGTAATCTCTATTCAAAGCATTTGATCACCTAAGGTAATATGGAAGGATGCGGCTACGTTGATTTTAGCTATCAAACAACACTACAAAGAATTGTGGCTTTTTATCCTAATTTGAGAGACAATTCTATTATATGCACGCTCTTTGCAATTGTCAGTATTATCACTTTAATTTTACAAAATATTATTCTACTATAAAAGAATTCATTTGGCTAAAATATATTTTATCCATTTTTTTAAAATAGCCCGTAAACCTAAAACGCAAATGCAACGTCAAATTTGACACCACAAACCTAATAATACATACAAACGATGCCACTTTATACAAGCCAAGAAGCACTGAAGGGTTTAAAGTTTTATGACAACACTCCAAAACATCATGTTTTCACATAAGTCACTTTGTGTTGGCATTAACAACCTCTTCTCCTTCAATAATCTCTATTCAAAGCATTTGATCACCTAAGGTAAGATGGAAGGAGGCGACTACATCGAGTTTAGCTATCAAACAATACAACAAAGAATGGTGGCTCGTTATCTTGATTTGAGAGACAATTCTATTATATGCATGCTCTTTGCAAAGGTAAGACTGTGAGTAACATTGAATAAAAATTTGAAAGCAGGTCATGTAGAAGAAAATCTTTGAAATTTATAGAATTTATGAAAAAGGTTGTGTAAGTTCAATGGATTTAAAATCATCATACTACGCTCGAGTTCTTCGCTTGTGGAATCTCAAGTATATATTACAAGTTAATAATCATAGAATGTATTTTCCTATCTTTATAATTCAAGAGTTTATTATCCATACATGTAAATTTGTGCAAATTGAATGCTATTTGTATATTTTAAAAGGAAAAATCGCCTAATCTACTATTTGACTTGCTAAAAATATTAAATAGCTAGTTTCAACATAAAAGAAAAATAAAATAATTTGTTCATAGTTATTAGCCTCTAACCTTTCAACATGTCCATAAGAGATTATTCATGTGACATGCAGGAGAGAGAGAGAGAAGTGAAGAGTGGGAGGGATGGAGGTTAAATGATTTCTCATTTATATACATTGATAACATTAATTTTGAAAACTTGGTCAATTGCAAATTAGAAAATTTTGTGAAATATTATCCTCTTAGCCAAATGAAACTATCCACACGTAGTTTTTAGGACATGAACAGTGTAGCAGGGTCATTGGGGATGTCAGGATGTTAATAGCCCATCACATAATGACATTATAAAGAAAAATATTTAAAAGGAAGAAAAAATTACTATTTCACACAAAAAAATAGCATGAGCCATGAAATTCGTTGTGGCTCTCAATTTCTTAAAAAAGGAACAAGTTGGAGGTGCTTCATACTCAACCTCGACTTTGATTTTACAATACAAAAAATAAAAGTTGCTTTGTGTTGTGTTGGATGGAAAAATAACATTTTTTACCAATTAAATTCTAACTAAATCTTATTAATGCCTTGTTGAGAGGCATTCTACAGTGGCAGAAAGGGGTGGAGTTTAATGGTGTGTGTGTTAACAAAACCTCTTACCTTTTGCTTAAAATTGACAACCATTTATATGCTAAAATTTTATATTTTAGAAAAAAGATAAAATTTTATTAAAGAACCATTAAAGTAGTTTACAACAAAATGAGTTCAAATAGTCAAAGCCACCATTAAGGCCAAAATTAAAAAAATCCAAGGGGATTTACCCCAGTTCCACCAACTCGGGAGAATCTTAGAGATCAAGATGCCCATAATGCTTCCCTTGTCATAAGCCCACCAAGGGATACAATTAAGTTTTATCATTCTGAAGAAGCTTGAGGAGATGCTCCAAATTATTTTGGGGAAGGGAACCCAAATCCTTTACATTCCAATTATTGTTACCATCTGACATCCACTTATCTAGGCAATCGGCCACACCATTCCTTTCCAAAGGAATATGAGAGAAGGAAAAGGAATCAAAGGTAGGGTTGAGACAAATAATCTCCTCCACCAGAGAAGCCATGCTCCAAGAAGAAACACTCAGCCCATGTTTGCTCAAAAGAGACACTAGAATCATGGAGTTCATCTCACATATTATTTTCTTCCATCCCAACTCACAAGATTTTTCAAGTATGACAAAAAGAGATCTGACCTCTATTTTATTGTTGGTGTACAATCCCATGTGAGTGGTGAAAAAAACACAATACAACCATTACTATTACGTCCAATTCCTCCAACCTATGTGGGACTTGGATTTCCTCTTGATGATCCATTAGTGTTAATTTTCAAAAAAATAGGATGGGGGAAAAACCACTTACCAGTCCTATTCACCTTCTTAGATACTTTACCTCTATGGTTTGAGCAGCAAGGAGACCTAGTTGGGCAAGATAACTCCAAACAATTGGTTAAAAAACCAACAAAAGAAGAGAGTGGCCACTCAAGATAGCACTTTGTTGAGAGATGTAAACCTAAAATGGTAGCATGGTGCCTATAGGAGGTCAACACAATCTATCACAAAAACAAACACATTTTAGAAACAAAACAAAAAAAATCATTTGAAAACAATATATTTTTAATAATGTAATAATAATATAATATAATACTACTTAGCCAAAACACAAAAAACAAACACATTTTAGAAACAAAACAAACAAAATCATTTTAAAAAAATGCATTTTTATTAATGTAATAATAATATAATATAATATAATACTGCTTTGCCAAAACACAAAAGACAAACACATTTTAGAAATAAAACAAAAAATACATAATATAATAATAAGATATATACATATTTTATATAGATTATATTTAAGATATATATACTAGTATTAATGTGTGTTTAAGCACAACCAAATTCATTTGGCTAAAATATGTTTTATCCGTTTTTTAAAAAATAACCCGTAAACCTAAAATACAAATGCCATGTCAAGTTGGCACCACAAACCTAATAATACATACAAATGATACCACTTTAAAAAATTCAAGAACCACTGAACGGTTTAAAGGTTTATGACAACACTCCAAAATATTGAGTTTTTGCATAAGTCGCTCTATGTTGGCATTATCACCCTCTTCTCCTTCAATAATCTCTATTCAAAGCATTTGATCACCTAAGGTAAGATGGAAGGAGGTGGTTGTTTTGAGTTTAGCTATCAAGCAACACTGCAAATAATGGTGGCTCATTAACCTGATTTGAGAAAAAATTCTAGTATACACACACTCTTTCCAAAGGTCAGTATTATCATCTCAATTTTATAAAAAATATTGTACTACTATAAAAGTAATCTTAGAACGAAGATTCTTGCATGAAGATTGTGAGAAACATTGAATACAAATTTTCAAGTAGGTCATGTAGAAGAAAATCTTTGAAATTTATAAAATTTATGAAACAATTTGTGTAAGTTCAACGGATTTAAATCCATCATACTATGCAAGTTATTCACTTGCAGAATCTCAAGTATAGATTATAGGTTAATAATCATAGAGTTTGTTTTCCTATCTTTATAATTCACAAGTTTATTAACCATACATGTAAATTTGTGCAAAATGAAGGCTATTTGCATATTTTAAAAGGAAAATTCGCCTAATCTATTATTTGACTTGCTAAAATTATTAGCTAGCTAGTTTCAACAGAAAAGAAAAAAGAAAATAATTTGGTCATATTTATTAGCCTCTAATCTTTCAACATTTCCATTAGAGATTATACATGTGAGAGGCAGGAGAGAGAGAAGGGAAGAGTGGGAGGGATGGAGGTTACATGATTTTTCATTTATTTACATCTATAACATTAATTTTGAAAACTTGGCCAATCATATATTATAAAATTTTGTGAAATATTATCCTCTTAGCCAGATGAAACTATCTGTACATAATTGTTAGGACATGACTAGTGCAGCAGGGTTATTGGGGATTTCAGGACATTACTAGCCCATCATATAATAACATTATAAAGAAAAATATTTAAAAGGGAAAAGAAGAAAAATTTGTTATTTCACACACAAAAATAGCATGATCCATGAAATTCATTGTGGCTTTGAAGATCTTAATTAAAGGAACATGATGGAGGTTCTTCACACTCAACCTCGACTTTGATTTCACAATACAAAAAGAAAAAGTTGCTTTGTGTTGTGTTGGATGGAAAAACAACACTTTTACCAATTAAATTCTGAGTAATTAAATCTTATTAATTCATTGTTGAGAGGAATTCTATAATGGAAGCAAAGGGTGGAGTTTAATGGTGTGCGCATGTTAACAAAATCTCTTACCTTTTGCTTAAATTTGACAGCCATTTATATTCTTAAATTTTATATTTTGGCAAAAAGATAAAATTTTATTAAAGAACCATTAAAGAGTTTACAACAAAATGATTTCAAATAGTCAAATCCACCATTAAGGCTAGAATTAGGAAAAATTCAAGAGGGTTTATCCCAAATCCACCAACTCAAGAGAATCTTAGAAATCAATATTCCCATAATTCTTACCTTGTCCCAAACCCATAAAGGGATACAATTAAGTCTGATCATTTTGAAGAAGCTTGAGGAGTTGCTCTAAATTATTTTGGGGAAGGGAACCCCAATCCTTTACATTCTATTTATTGTCACCATATGAGATCCACTTAGCTAGATATTCAGTATGATGTCCCCTTAGGGTTTCAAAGCTAACTTTTGAGTTTTGTGTTAAAATCTATTTTTTTGTTTTTTTTGCTACCTACGACATTGCTAGAAATTTCAAGAAATTACATAGAACAATAATGAAAGGGGAATTTCTTGAATAATTGAAAACTGAGTAATCTTTATTTATTTAGAACATAATAAGAAGATACACATATGCCAAAATACAATAGTTTGGAACCCAGGTTTTTACACGGCAATCATAACAATCGAATGTAAGGACACCATGCCTCATTTTGCACATATTTCGTCATGGCTTTTGATGGTGGTTGGTTGGATGATGGTAGATTCCTCCAAGAAAGGAATTCACACCCTCCAAATCAAGGCGATTTGTTCTTCAACTCACACATTTTTTCTGTTGTACCTTGTATGGCTTCTTGGTTCTCGCGTGCCACTTGAATTCACCTTTTTTGTTGTTGTAAAACCATGGTTTCTTGGTCAAACCTATGCACCCAAGTTAGGAGAATAAACTCCTTTGAATGCAACCTCCAAATCCTATCCTTTTGTTTCTTGAATTGTATGACCTTTAATGCAATTTTGGTACGACTTCTGTATTATTCAAATCTGTTGATGTAAATGGAAATTGTTGAAAGTAAATGCTGAATAGATCGATGAATGCTCAAATTTATGGTCTTTGTGTGAATCCATCCATTCTATAACCCTTGTATGGTCTCTCATGCCTGTAGATCCTATCCTAATCAAGTATTTTCATCCTCAGATCAGCTTGTAACTCCATACTTGCAACCCTATGCTTAGTTTTCTGTGGTTCAATGATAAACTTGGATAGATGAAAACAATGACCTTTTCTCTCCTTATGCTTTTCCAAAATCCATGCCCAAGATTAGGTTTTATTTATTCAACAATAAAATATAAAATATCTTCTCACTCAAAATCCGCGTCGACTTGCCTTGGCAATAATATTTTAATATTTTATGTTTTGTCTTAAAGCATCCCTTCACTTAAATATTCATAAAGTGACTCAAAATGAATTATTTTAATAAAGTCACTTTATTACTTCATTTAACACCCAAGTTATAAGTTATTTTATCAAAGTAACTTTATAACATTAAATTAATAAGTCACTTTAATAATAGAATATCATTAAAGTAATGTGACTTATTAATTCAATAACTCTTGGCCAAATTCTACCGATCATCTCCTGAGAGTGCCCTGTCGTCATTACCAACTAAAAGTGTGTCGTCATTGAGCCTGATAATACTTACTATAAATAGCAAGTATGTCAAAATGAAACAAAAATCCCACTAAGGAGCCTAAAACTCCCCCAAAGGGTCCCCTCCACATATCGCTAGCCTACAAGAACTGTGGTGATAGGCTAACCCTGATCCCCAAACCACTACCTAGAAATGGGACATTACAGTCCACCCTCCCTGAAATTGCATGTCCTCAAGAAATCTCAACTTAGGATGTTGCAAAAGGTCCTCATTCTCCCATGTAGCATCCTCAATTGGTAGGTCCTTCCACTTAACCAAGTATTCCTGATGACTCTTCACCTCAAGTTGTGCTCTTTAGTGTCAATGATAGCCTTAGGAATAAGAATCAATTTCCCCTCCTCATCTAGGGGTGGTAATGATATAGAAGGTGTCACATGATGCCCTAATTCCTTCTTGAGGTGATAAATGTGAAAAACGTTGTGAACCCTTCTCTCTTTTGGTAACTCTAGCTTGTAAGCCACCTCACCAATCCATGTGTAAACCTGGAATGATCCATAATAGTGTGGCTTGAGATTCTCAGAGCCACTCTTCCTTAGAGTGGATTTCCTATAAGGCCAAAACATAAGATAAACCATCACCCTCCTCGAATGAATGCTCAACTCTATGTTGATTTTCATATTTCTTTTGTTGATTCTGAGTCTTCTGTATATTCTCCTAGAGAGATATCATGATGTCCTGGTTGTATTGCAACAAATCCTTCACACTAGGCACCCTACTATCTCCAAATAACAAATCCAAGAAAATGGGAGTGTCATAACCATAGAGTTCCATGAATGACGACATATGTATAGACATGTGGTGTGTAGTATTATAAAAATACTCGCATAAATGTAACCATTTGACCCATGCCTTCTGCTGCCTTTCTATGTAGTTCCTCAAGTAACCCTCCACCCATTTATTAACTATTTTGGTATTTCCATCAATCTGTAGGTGGTATCTTGTGCTCAGAGTGAGTTTCGTGCCACTAAGTCTGAATAACTCCTACCAAAAATGACTCATAGTTTTTTTTCCCGATCACTTACTATATTTCGAGGTAGCCCATGCAACTTGAATATCTCTTTGAAAAAAAAATTAGTAACCTACATTATCGTGAAAGTAGCTGAAATCGAGAAAAAGTGTGCAAACTTTGTGAGTCTGTCAACTACTACATAAATGTAATCCTTGCTCTGATTTTTGGGTAAAATCCTGATGAAATCCATGGATATGCATTTCCACTTCTGATTAGGAATGGGTAGGGGTTGCAATAAACCTGTAGGGAAAGAGTGTTCCTACTTGTTCTGCTAGCATGTAGGATACTCTCTCAAGTGCCCAAGTACCTCTGATTTGAGCCCTTTCCAAGTAAATTTCTCCCTAATTGGCCTATAGGTTTTAAAGTAACCTAGGTGGCCTGCCATAGGGGATTCATGAAAGTCTCTCGATATCCTCTTCTTCATAGAGGATCTCGGTACAAGGAAAATCATCCCTTTGTAAATCATGAGGTCATTCACAAGGGCATAACTGTCATATGCAATAGTACCATCAATGAGCTTAGAAACCCACTTATCCTTAACATACTCAGCTATAAAAAAAGCTCTCCAACCATCTGTCACCTCACCTAGAGAGAACAAGTAAGGTCTCCTCGAAAGAGCATCGACAACTATATTTTTCTTACCCTTGACATATTCTATATCAAAATCATAAGCCTGCAACTTGCTGACCCATTTTTGTTGTCAATCATTGAGGTCACATTGACTTAGGAGTTTTTTTAGGCTATTATGATATATCTTCACTAAAAAAAAATCCCACCAAATACTGTTTAAGTTTATCCAAGGCATGCATGATGGCTAACATTTCCTTATTGTAAATGTTGTAACCCCTCTTAGGACCCCAAAGTTTCTTGCTCCCAAAAGCGATGGGGTGCTTATTTTGCATCAAGATAGAACTAATGCCTTATTAATTCAATAACTCCTAGTGAAATTCTAACAATCATCTCCCAAGAGTGCCTCATCACCATTACTATTTGCAAGTGTTTCGTCACTAAGCCTGATAATAATTACTATAAATCAATAACTTGCATTGTTGTGAAAGTAGCTAAAATTGGGAAAAAGTGTGAAAACTTTGTGAGTCTGTCAACCACTACATAAATGTAATCCCTGCTCTAAGTTTTGGGTAAACCTATGATGAAATCGAAGGATATGCACTCCCACTTCCGATTAGGAATGGGTAGGGGCTGCAATAAATCTACAGGGAAAGAGTGCTCTTGCTTGTTCTACTGGCATATAGGACACTCTCTCACGTACCTGAGTACCTCTAATTTGAGCCCTTTCCATGTAAACTGCTCCCTAATTTTCCTATATGTTTTAAAGTAACCTAGGTGGTCTACCATAGGGGTGTCATGAAAGGCTCTCAATATCCTCTTCTTCATAGAGGATGCCGGCACAAGGAAAATCCTCCCTTTGTAAATGATGAGGTCATTCACAAGGGTGTACCTATCATCTGCAACTATACCATCAATGAGCTTGAAAGACCACTTATCCTTAACATACTTAGTTGAAATCAAATCTCTCCAATAATCTTTCACCTCACCTAGAGAGCACAAGTAAGGTCTCCTTGAAAGAGAATTGACAACTATATTTTTCTTACCCTTGACATATGTTATGTCAAAATCATAAGTTTACAACTTGTTGAAAAAATTATGTTGCCAATCATTGAGGTCATGTTGACTTAAGAAATGTTGTAGACTATTATGATGAGTTCACTAAAAAACTCATCGAATGATTTGACAAGAGAGATCCAGAGGTTTCCTTTTGAGAAATTGCTCAACTTAAGAAATTTGGGACATTAGAGGCTTATGTTTAAGAGTTTCAACAGATATCAGTGATGGGGAACTATAGTGATAGGCTAAACTTGATCCCCAAACCACTAGCTAGAAAGGGGACGTTACAATCAGCCACACCATTCCTTTCCCAAGGAATATGAGAGAAGGAAACATAATCAAAGCTAGGAGTAAGATGAAGAATCTCCTCCACCAGAGAGGCCATGCTCCAAGAAGAATCACTCATGCCATCTTTGCTCAAAAGAGACACTAGAATCATGGAGTTCATCTCACATATTATTTTCTTCCAGTCCAACTCACAACCTTTTTCAAGCATGACAAAAAGAGCTATGGCCTCCATTTGGTTGTTGGTGTAAAATCCCATATGAGTGGTGAAAAAACCATAGTACAAACCATTACTATTATGTCCAATTCCTCCAACCCATTTGGGACTTAGATTTCCTCTTAATGAGCCATTAATGTTTGTAATTTTTAAAAAACCAGGAGGGGGAAAAACCACTTACCAGTCCTATTCACCTCTTAGAGACTTTACCTCTATGATTTGAGCAACAAGAAGACCTAGTTGGGAAAGATAACTCCAAACAATTGGCCAACAAAATATCAAAAGAATGGAGTGGCCCCTAAAGATAGCACTTTGTCGATAGATGTAACCCTGCAATGGTAGTGTGGTGCCTTTAGGAGGTCATCACAAAACACATAGAAACAAACACATTTTAGACAAAAAAAACAATTTAAAAATAAAACATTTTTAATAATGTAATATAATACTACTTAGCCAAAACACAAAACAAAAAAAACATAATATAATTTAATAAAATAATAAGATATATATCAACTTATTTTATATAGATTATATTTAAGATATATATACTAGTATTAGTGTGTGTTTAAGCAGAGCTGAATTCATTTGCCTAATATATGTTTTATTTGTTTCTAAAAAAATAGCCCATAAACCTAAAATGAAAATGCCATGTCAAATTCAGTGCCACAAACCTAATAATACATACAAACAGTGCCACTTTATACAAGTCAAGAACCACTGAAGTGTTTAAAGGTTTATGGCAGCGCTCCAAAACATTGAGTTTTCACAGAAGTCGCTCTGTGTTGGAATTATCACCCTCTTCTCCTTCAGTAATATCTATTCAAAGCATTTGATCACCTAAGGTAAAATGTAAGGAGGCAGTTGCGTCAAGTTTAGCTGTCAAGTAGATTTGAGAGACAATTATGTTATACGTACGCTTTTTGCAAAGGTCAGTATTATCATCTCAATTTTAAAAAATATTCTTCTACTATAAAACTAATCTTAGAACAAATATTTTTGCACAAAGACAATGAGAAACACTGAATAAAAATTTGCAAGCAAGTCATGTAGAAGATAAGATTTGAAATTTATAGAATTTATGAAACAAGTTGTGTAAGTCCAGCAGATTTAGATTCATCATACTACACGAGTTCTTCACTTGCAGAATCTCAAGTATAGACTATAGGTTAATAATCATAGAATTTGTTTTCCTATCTTTATAATTCATGAGATTATTAACCATACATGTAAATTTGTGCAAATTGAATGCTATTTGAATATTTTAAAAGGAAAATTCACCTAATCTATTTTTTGACTTGCTAAAAATATTATAAACCCATTTAAGTTTATGTAAGACCCTGCCTTTCATGTGACTAATACAATCTTAAGTTGTTATATATTTCTCTTAAATAGATTGTTAGATATATTGCAAGTGATAAATAAGGTGATTGTCTGACAGTAACCTTGTAGTTATTTTCACCTTATGTTATATTGTCACTATTTTCCTTAATGAAAATGTATGTGCACATGAATTATTGAATAAGATTTAAAACTATAAGAAGAATTTAAAATAAGATAATTGTTGTGTCGTATTACATTGGATGAGTAAATAGCTATGCAAATGATTCATTAATAAAGTTACGAAGATTCAATTTACAATTAACATGGCTTGTCATTATGGTCTAACTATGCTTAATTGTGTTGTGTAGGAAATTAAGTGAGTCGATGTGGGATTAACATTAAAGGCCGAGTAAGTATTGTGGTTTTGGTTTAGTTATTTTGAATATCTAGATAGAATCTTAGAATTTATATATATATATATTTGAAGATTAAAACCTATGTGTAATGGTGATTTATGTGGGGTTTAGGTGTGAAGTGAGTTATGGATGTAATTAAGTGGTATTAATATGTGGTTAAATGTGTGAGTAGGGAATTAGGGTTGAAGACCCTTAGTTAAGTTAAAATTCGAATTACTTCTTCCATGAACTTTTAAGAGGTCTTAAAAAGACTTATTTTATGTAATTTCACCTTTTCTAGTACCCTAAGACTAGTACCTATGGGTTGGGAATCTGTTTATGACCATATCTTGGACAATATCCAAGATATGACCCTCATTTATTGACCATTTAAAGAAGTGACGAATTTGAAAAAATCCTTGGAGTAAGGGAAGAGTGTCTTGGCTCCCAAACTCATTTATGAGATGACACATTAGGGATGGTGGACAAGTACTTCACCCTCCTCTTAATGAGGATGAAGACTTTTGGGATGGATTGGACTACACTCTTTCATTTTCTCATCTCTCCAAAATTTCTCACACATGTGTGAGCACTTGTGGGAGATTGTGTTTGGAGATTGAATGAGAGAATGACAAGTGTCACCCTCTCATTCAAGAGGATTCAGGTTGAATCCCTTTATATTTTGTTGAAAAAGGAAAGTAGGGTTGTTACCCACTTCTCCTCTTGGAAAACTTTAGTGATGGTAGAAAGAATGAGAAGAGGAGAGGATTCCACCTCTTTGGGAAGATAGTGATCAAGTTGGCTTGATTTGGAGAGGAGAGAAGGATGAAGATTTTAATCCCCTCACTTAAAGAAAACAGATAAGTTTCCTCTACTTTCACCCTCCCTTGTTTTATTGTAGTAAGAGGTGAGCATGTTTATGTGAATCATTGTTGAATGTGGTGAGTGAAGAGCCCATAGGCAAGTATATTAGATGTTATGATATTTCATCCTTTTTTTTGTAAATTTGAGAAGACTCCAGGCATCATCTTGGGGTTGAAATAATTTCTTGCTCGGAGGTATGGCTAGAGCCCACGAGGCTCCATGATGCCATTATGGTAGGGTGGAGAGCAAGCCTTAATGCCCTAGTTTATTGGTCATTTAGTCTCTATGTATTGCTATAATAATGAGAGTTTATGTAGGGAAATGGTAACTACTGTAATGAAGGAAATCAATTTCTTCTTCCAAAATGATTGCATTATGATATTTTACCTTGTAAAATCCTTGAGATAAATATTGGAGACATTTACCTTGAGATATTTGCTTGTAACACATATTTGAATGTTGCTATTACAATGTCTACAAGAAAAATAAATAAATAGTTATTTATGGTTTATAGAGAGTTTGATCATTGTTAATAAAAAAATAAAAATACAAGCTAAGCAGATTTCAGTTTAATACCATTACAAAAAATAGACTGAAAAAAGAGAATTTGAATGGAGGATAATTTACTTGTGTTTATCTCAAAATGGGTGATACGAGTAAACATAAATCTCTGTTATGAGGAGAATATTAGTTGAAATATAGACATGATTCCAAAACCATTCTCATTTTACTTTCAAGTGGAGTTTATATTTTATATCGGGTTATCAAATATATTGTTACTTCGTGGAAGGAGACCTAGATGACCACAAAAATGTGAATTGCATACATCACTCTTTCAATAGGAACATGGGTATGCACTTAATCTTATAAAGTTTATATACCCAAATAAATGGACATCACTTGTAAAGAATGGAAAAGATATTAGGATCAGATGGATAGAGTAAACTGACTGCTCAGACTTTTTAACATGTAGTCGTTAGAAGACCCCTTCCTTGTGACCAGATATTCTTTAAACAACGAAAAGAAAAAAAAGATATAACTAGCAATCGCACCTTACTGTGTGCAATGGGTACGCCGAAGATGTGTGGAAGGTTAATTAGGATAAATTCTGGTTTTTTTTTTTTTTTTTGCATACATTTATGCAGTGCATCATGTCAATTGGTAGGCCATGGTTTAGTAAATGATGTTGTTTGTGCAAAAAATGTTTTAATAGAGAAGTGGTAGCTTCAAATAAACTATGCATCCACTTACATGGATCCAAACATGATTGAAATAAAACCTCTGAATTAGGAAGATAATCAGGCTCCATTACCAACAAGCTCATGTTATGTTTGCAATACAGAGAGAGGGAAAGATAGGGATAGAAAGAGTAAAAAATATATAAATAATATCATATTAAAAATAATAATAAATGGTTTTAGAGTTCACTATTAGAATAAAACCCCAATTTTTTTATTACTTAATATATAGATATTAAAATATGATATTATATAATAGTCTTACTATATTATTATTTATAATCTTTTAATATATTAATATATATATTCTTAATTTAATATATTGTATTATATTATTACTATTATATTATATTATTTATATTATATTTTAATATATTAAAATATTATATTATATAATAATATTACTATATTATTATTTATATATCTTTTAATATATTAAAATATATGTTTTCTTAAATTATGAAGTACATGAGGTCAATTGGTAGGTCATTTAGCAAATGATGTTGTTTGTGCAACAAAGATCTCAATGGAGAAGTCATAGCTTCAAATAAATTATGCATACACTTACAAGGATCCAAACATGATTGAAATAAAACCTCTGAATTAGGAAGATAATCAAGTTTCATTACCAAACATTTCATGTTATGTTTGTAATAAGGAGAAAGGGAGAGAGAGAGGGAGGGGTAGGGATAGAAAGAGGGAGAGATAGAGGGGGGAAGAGCGAGAGATAGAGGAGTAAGGAGATAGAGATAAAGAAGATAGAGATAGATATGGAGATGGAGAACGAGAAGGAGAGGGATATGGAGAGGAGGAGAGAGAGAGAGAGAGAGAGAGAGAGAGAGAGAGAGATGGAAGATATAAATATAGAGAGAGGGATAAAGAGGGAGATAGATGGATGAATAGAGAGAGGGAGACATGTCTAGAGATTAAAGGAGGGGAGAGGAAATAGAGGTACAAATGAAGATGGAGCAAGAGAGGAAGAGGGAGAGATATAGATAGAGAGATATAGGTAGAGGGAGTTAAATACAAAGAGAGATAGGGAGATAGAGAGGAGAAGGTAGAGAGATGTAGAGGAAGAGGGAGAGGGAGAAATATAGATGGTGAGATAGAGTGATATATAGATAGAGATATAGAGAGGGGAGGAGAGGTAGATAGCTAAAGAGAATTAGAGATAGGTAAATAGAGATAAAGAGAGGGGGAGAGAGATAAAGAGAGATAGAGAAAGGGAGAAAGTAGGGGGAGATAGAGATATATGGGAAGAGAAAGAGAGAGAGATAGAGATATATGGGAAGAGAAAGAGAGAGATATAGATATATGTGAAGAGAAAGGGAGAGAGAGGTAGAGTCAAAGAGATAGATAGGGGGACATGGAGGGAGTGAGGGAGGGAGAGATGGGGAGAGATAGAGAGGTGGATATGTTTGTCTCCTTAAGTATGCAATGGGTACATTGAAGAGGTCTTAAAGGTGAATTATCATATCTTTAATCAAATGACATGCTACCTTGAGCATAACTCCCTAAGGACACATGTCATCCTTGAATTGTTGAAACGAAACAATCAATTAAAATTTATTTTCTCTTTTCTCTCTCCTTTCCTTTGTATCTCTTATATTTCTCTCTCATGCTCTATCTCTCTTCATCTATTCCTCTCTTTCAATCTCTCTCTCTCTCTCATTCTTTATCTTTTGAGTTTCTCTCTTTGTATTAGCCGATAGGCTACATATAGTGTGAGATCTGAGCCTGATACAAGTCTCACACCTACAAACCACTATTGAGTCATTGGAAAACTAGTTTCAGTTGCCATTTAATGGTAAACCAGTTGTTGTGTAATGGTAAAATCCTTTAAAATATCAGGTAAAAGCATCCAAAATCTCACTTAGCACATAAAAGCCAGATAAATATTGATTTGACAACTGGATGGGAACATTCTATTTCCATTTGCATTGGTTTATGTTTTAAATTTGTATGCAAATATTTCATAATCAAATAATACTTAATTTCTTTAAAGAAAAAATCTAGATTTGTCTAAATTTATTTCATTCCATTATTGTTAATTATTTAATCTAGCCACATACAACTAAAATTTGCAATATATACATGCATAAACACATACTCTCTAACATATTAACATACATATAGTTTTATATCTGTGTAATCCTTGAACCTTCTTTAGGTGCAAGTGCTAGTATATATACCTCTCTCTATATAGAATTGTCTCCCTCTGTCTCTCTTTCTTTTTTTCAGTCTATCCAAAGATCAATTAAACTATCAATTTTTTTTATATTAATTTCATTTGTTCTATGTAAAAATATATTAATTATTAAATATAATAATTTCATATTTATAATCTATAATATTTTATATTTGAATTGTTAACTAAACTTATTATTACATAAAAAAAATATTCTAATGGGAAAAATCGAAATAAATTGTTACTTCTAAACTTATTATTAGATAAAAAGCATTTTAATGAAGAGCCGAGAACATACGAAGAAAGGGCACATGGGTATGCTATTTTCCCCAATACAACTATATACCAGAAAAAAAATACGTGTCCAAAAGACCACAGCAAACGTCGAATGTATTTTGGGCAATGTGCTGAGATTTACCCCTCTGCGAAACATGCATGAACCCACGTCACAGTCATGTTTATGCTGTTGTGAAATAGATAAGTCTATTACATCCGTCATGCATTGCAACGGCTTCATTTTCAGAAATTAGGAATACAGAAAAATGAGGCTACAAGGAAGCTGGCATTGCGGGGCCGTTAGATTTGCATGCGAGTCCAAGCATCCTGTGCTCTACTAGGGATCTTTTCTGCTGCCATTTTTTTGTTTTGAATTTCCATTTCTTTAAAATGAGGTCAATTCCTTTCAACGCAGTTATGCTACTACGAAGTATGCAAAAAGACTGCAAGGTGTGGAGGCTACGCCATTAATCTGGCATGCGAAGCGAGCACGTTAATTGTGAGCGGAGAAGAGAACATTACTGCATATCAGGCCGCCATTCAAAATCCAGAGAATTTCTATGTTCAGGTGGGATTTTATTTTTTGATTGATTTTTCGCGAGGAGAAGGTTCAAAAAAAAGTGTGGATCAACGCTATGGGTGGACGATCCGCGATGGGCCCCTCTCACCCACCCATTCGCCTCTGCCATTGATACAGATCTGCCACTTCCTCCCACTAAAACACATATCATGATTGATTTTAAGCCCTCGTGGGCGCAACTCCATGAAAGCGCAGCTGGAACAAACAAGAAATTTAGCAGATACCCAGAGGAATCCATTGCCGACTGGCACAACCACTTTGGCCTTCACCTAACATCCACAACTTGGAGGAAATGCACATATCCGAAGTGTTGGGCAGAAAATCAAGTACAATTCACGGCAAGAAAAAAGGAACCGTAAAGTTTCCAGACACCGACGGGGAAAGCAGAAAAAAGGACGAAAAACAGCCGAAAGAATGACGAAAATGATGAACGGCTGAGATTCATTTGATGGCAGGCGATTGTAATCTGTAACGTTCGGCGGCAAAAGGAGCTTGGAAAGCTCAGCGTGGGGACGCCTTCGGCATAATAATAATATTTTTCTGTGTGTTTTTTTTTATAAGGAAAGACTCTAAATCTTCACATTTCCCTATCCCGATGATTAGATTTATCCCATATATACAAGCATATAAAGAAGTAAAATTAAAATAATAGAAAACTAAATCTATGACACAATCGAAACTCAAATAAAAGAAACAAAAAAATAGGGGCGGTTGTGTGAGGGCCGAACCCCACTCTTAGTACAAAGTCCTATGAAGGCCATACTGAGTAACAAAAAGTGAGTATGTACAACCAAAATGGGGAATGGCTGTGAAGAATACAAAATTGTTTGGACGCATCTTATGTTGTTCCTTGTGACTGGTGGTTATGGACTTTAGATCTTTTATCTGGTGTGATATATCGATTGTATCTATTCTTACACTGGTTTGACATTAATTTTCGAAGAGAAATGAGCTTATTTTCCTATTCTTAAACTCCCTGTTACCCTCAAAGAGATTCTTGATGTTTTCATAATCTGATTCCTTGAAAATAATTGATAAGGATTATGTTTTGGTTACCCATTAAGGGTGTGACTATTTGTGAGGGTTGAGCCCCTCACATAGGCCATGCCATGATGCTCGCGGCTGTAGGCGGGGCTGATTTCTTTCCCCTCCACGTGAATACCATAGTTTCATGTATACAGTAAAATAAAAAAGAACAAAGAGAAAGAGTACCTTCGCTTAACTCTATTTAAAAAAAAAAAATATCGCTGCAAACAAAGGAATAGATGGTCATGCAAAGGAGCATTGAAATGAAATGAAATGAAAGATTTTAATCACATCCACGAGCCACAACAATCTATGGGACACAGGAACAGCACAGGACCGTCACCAAAAAAAAAGTGGGGGGACCCTAAGCAATTTGAGTTCTTCGCTCGAGGTTAACCCTACGCCGGTGAATTTTGATGATGTAGTTTGCAGATCTGACCAACCTTTCCTCCTCAAATAGGATATTTAAATTATCAACATGTAAGGCATAAAACAGTGCTCTAGTACAACCTTATAGAACCTGTAGAAGAAAGTTGCTTGCCCATATATAAATATTCAAACATAAATATTTTCAGACCTACAGACGCCAGGTTTCAAATATAAGCCTGCAAAGTAAAATAAAAGAAATGGGGAATAAGGAAGATCTATAGTCATCTTGGCCACTGGGAGTTGCGCATCTTGCCTTTCCCCTTTCATAACGAGTATTCATTGCAAAGCCCATGTTAACAAATATCAGCATAACTATACAGAAGGGTGTTGGTGAAGAAAATGTTCACAAGCCCAGTGATGGTAGTGGGCTCAACTGCTGTAGCCGCAACCCTTGCAGAGATGTTAATACTGACCAAATTACTTCTTCATGCAATAGGCGTAGTCATTGAATGGCTCCTACATGAATGGTGGATCGATCCTATCTTGTGTCAGTTTGTACTAGCGTAGTAGATTAACTCCCATTGAATCTAGGAGGTCAAAAATCTATTCCCCGTTGTTTTTCTGTAAGTTAATATCACTTTGTCTGAGTGATTAGGTTGGAAGGATGGGACAGGAAATTATAGTCTGATTGTAATAAACGCCTGGTCGAAGTATACCAAAAGATCCCTTAAAAGATATGCTGAATCTATTGAGTGCAGAAGTTTAAAGAGCGACTGGAATAATAACTAATCTTTAAAAAAAAAAAAATTATGACGCAATCTTAACCGCCATTCCTTATCTGCCCAGGGTAAACGCCTTCTGTCAGTCTAAATGATAGTCTCCATAAAGATTGATTTCAAAAAGCTCGCTCTCATCTAAGTCTCCACGTCGACCCCTCATGAGCAGCCACTTTAATATTAAGAAAAAAAAAAAAAACGAGGGGAAGAGTAAAGTCATCATAGTACCTATTCCTTACGTTAAAGTAGTCCTTAAATAAAGTAAAGGGAATATATTCCCATATCCTAAAATAAAGATTTTATTAAAGCTAAATCAAGATTATTTATGGTTAGCATACTAGGATTTCTTAGGGAGGAGATTATCTCTTTATCTCTTCCTTAGAAAGATAATATAATGTGTATACATAGGAAATAGAGTATAATTGTTTGTATATATATTATTCTTTTATTTTTATAATTTTTTTTAAATTACTTCTTAAAGTAGCTATTTATAAGGATAAGAAAAAGAATAAATACATAATAGTTAACCAATAAATGGGTACATAATAATATGAGTAACAATAATAAATTTAGAAAGAAAAAAAAAATAGATTATTATAAGGTTAATAATTTTAAAGTTATTTGTTAAGTATGTGTATTTATCTAGTCTTGATGTTTTAAATTTTTGCATATGGAGATTAATGAGCTTGGAATCTTTAAAATATAAATTTAAGTGAAAATAAAAAGGGTTGGAGAATAGGGCAACATTTTGCAATTTATTATTAATACTCTAGAGTTACTTTTGATACGAGTATTAATACGTATCTCTATTATTACCTATAGAGTTTGATAATTAGTATATTTAATATTATAATGAACCAACATTACTCTCATTATGAAGTCGATCCTGAATATCAATAGTCCTATCCCGTAATATGAAACTAAGGATGATCTAGCATTAACGATAATAGAGTAACATTGATGTTTATATTATATGTATACATGTTAATCAATATAGTAATGTCAACATGGGGGTGCCATTAATATTGATACTAATAATTAAGATTAACATTAAATCTTAGTAAGCAATAATAATATTAATAGTTAAAATGAAAATAAATTAAAAAATTAATCAAAATAGTTAGATTTATAAATATTATAGAGTTAATAATGATATCAAAATTATAAATAATAAAATAAATAAAGATAATTTGGAGTTAAGGGACACCATTAATATTTTGTAGGTGCATTTGTAAAAATATTTATATATGTTGGGTAAAACATTAATATTAATAACTATACCAAAAGCAATATTATCATTAGCATTGCCACCAATGATAATTGCCTTCATCTATAGTAACGATTTTACGAGTGACACCAATGCCAAAATAATATGAGCATTTGTGTTTCAAACAAATTTAGTATGTAATAATCACAAGTAGGATGATCAAGCATGAATATAATAATATAACACTAATAATATTTTTTTTAGTCATGTATGTTTTTTTGAAATTTTGTCATGATGAATTTTATAAGAAATTTTTCTTACTAATAGTCATAGAATTAATTGAAGAAAATTATTAGTATTCATGACAAGGTGTTACAGTTAAGCGGTGTTATCATTGCATCCACATAGTATTTAAATGTGTGTGGTGTGTACCATAGATATATACTACTCCTCGAAATACTTAGTGGTATGTATATCATGATTAAGGTATTAAAAGCAAGGTAAAAATATATATAAAAAAAAAAAAATTGTTGGGTTTTTCGAACATAAATTTTAGGCATTACAGTTTAGTTATTGGCATAAATCTTGCACTACAAAATTACAAAAGCTTTATTTTTAATTTATATGTTTTTTATAATTTAGAATTTATATTTTATTTTTTTAACTTCAAAAATAATTTTGAAGAAAATATTGTAGTTTTTGGAATAAAATTCTATATATAATATATATTAAAATAATATAATTCATCACTAAAATTAATATTGTAAAGTTATAAAAAGTTATTTTTTATATTAAATATATTTGTACATTGTATTATGTATAATTTAGAGTGATTTTCAAATTATAAGTACATTATATATAATATAATTTGTTCATTTTTTAAAATTAAATACATTATACTTAAAATGTTTATAATTTTATTATCAGGTAGAAGTATTGAAGTACTACAAAGAATAAATTATTATAAGAATATTTTAATTTGGTACCCTCCTTGAATGAATGCTTAACTTTGTGTTGATCTGCAAATGCCATGTCAAACTCAACATCATAAACCTAATAAAACATACAAATCATGCCACTTTATACAAGCCAAGAACTGCTGAAGGGTTTAAAGGTTTATGGCAGTGCTCCAAAACATCAATTTTTCACAGAGGTCATTCTATGTTGGCATTATCACCCTCTTCTCCTTCAATAATCTCTATTCAAAGCATTTGATCACCTAAGGTAAGATGGATGGAGGCACTTGCGTCGAGTTTAGTTGTCAAGCAACACTACAATGAATGATGGCCCGTTACCCTGATTTGAGAGAAAACTATGCTATACACACACACTTTGCAAAGGTTAGTATTATCATCTCAATTTTAGAAAATATTCTTATACTATAAAAGTAATCTTTGGAGATTTTTGCATGAAGACTGTCACAAATATTGAATAAAAATTTGCAAGCAAGTGATGTAGAAGAAAAGCTTTGAAATTTATAGAATTTATGAAACAAGTTGTGTAAGTTCAACGTATTTAAAATCATCATACTATGTGAGTTATTTTCTTGCAAAATCTCAAGTATAGATTACACGTTACTAATCATAGACTTTTTTTTTCTATCTTTATAATTCATGAGTTTATTAACCATACATGTAAATTTGTGCAAATTGAATGCTATTTGTATATTTTAAAAGGAAAATTCACCAAATCTATTATTTGACTTGCTAAAAAAATTAGCTAGCTAGTTTCAACAGAAAAGAAAAAAGAAAATAATTTGGTCATAGTTATTAGCCTCTAACCTTTAAAAATGTCCATTATGTGAGAGGCAGGATAGAGAGAGAAGGGAAGAATGGGAGGGATGGAGGTTACATGATTTTTCATTTATATACATTGATAACATTAATTTTGAAAACTTGGCCAATCGTAAATTGGAAAATTTTGTGAAATATTATCCACTAGCCAAATGAAACTATCTGCACATAATTGTTAGGACATGACTAGTGTAGCACAGTCATTGGGGATGTCAGGACGTTACTAGTCCATCACATAATGACATTATAAAGAAAATTATTTAAAAGGGAAAAGAAGAAATAATTGTTATTTCACACACAAAAATAGAATGATCCATGAAAGTCCTTGTGGATTTTAAGGTCTTAATTAAAGGAACATGCTGGAGGTGCCTCACACTCAACCTTGACTTTGATTTTACAATACAAAAAATGAAAGTTGTTTTATGTTGTGCTGGATGGAAAAACAACATTTTTTACCAATTAAATTGTTAAAAAAAAATTTATTAATGCCCTGTTGAGAGACATTCTAGAATGGCAGCAAGGGGTGGAGTTTAATGGTGTGCACATGTTAACAAAACAGGCTTACCTTTTGTTTAAATTTGACAACCATTTATATGCTAAATTTTGTATTTTGGCAAAAAGATAAAATTTAATTAAAGAACCATTAAAGTAGTTTACAAAATAAATATTTTGTATAGTCAAAGCCACCATTAAGGCCAAAATTAGGAAAATCTAAGGGTGTTTATCCCAAATCCACTAACTCAAGAGAATCTTAGAAATCAAGGTGTCCATAACGCTTACCTTGTCCCAAACCCACATAGGGATACAATTAAGTCTGATCATTCTGAAGAAGCTTGAGGAGATGCTCCAAATTATTTTGGGGAAGGGAACCCCAATCCTTTACATTCTAGTTATTGTCACCATCTGAGATCCACTTAGCTAGGCAATAAGCCACACCATTCCTTTCCCAAGGAATATGAGAGAAGGAAATGGAATTAAAGCTAGGGGTGAGACAAAGAATCTCCTCCTCCAGAGAGGCAATTCTCCAAGAAGAATCGCTCACCCCATATTTTCACAAAAGACACTAGAATCATGGAGTTCATCTCACATATTATTTTCTTCCAGCCCAAGTCACAAGTTTTTTCAAGCATGAAAAAGAGATCTTTGGCCTCCATTTGGTTGTTGGTGTAAAATCCCATGTGAGTGGTGAAAAAACATAGTACAACCATTACTATTACATCCAATTCCTCCAACCCATGTGGGAATTGCATTGCCTCTTGATGAGCCATTGGTGTTAATTTTCAAAAAAAAAGGAGTGGGGAATAACCACTTACCAGTCCTATTCACCTTCTTAGATACTTTACCTCTATGATTTGAGTAGCAAGGAGACCTAGTTGGGCAAGATAACTCCAAACAATTGGCAAACAAAAGATCAAAAGAAGAGAGTGGCCCCTTAAGATAGTGCTTTTTCGATAGACGTAAACCTACAATGGCACCATAGTGCCTATAGGAGGTTGGCACAATCCTTCACAAAAATAAACACATTTTAGAAACAAAACAAAAAAAAATCATTTAAAAATAATAAATTTTTAATAATGTAATAATAATATAATATAATACTACCTAGCCAAAACAAAAAAAATATAATATAATAATAATTTATATATTGACATATTTTATATAGATTATATTTAAGATATATATACTAGTACTAGTGTGTATTTAGGAGCAAGTGAATTCATTTGGCTAAAATCTGTTTTATCCATTTTTCAAAAAATAACCCATATACCTAAAATGCAAATGCAACGTCAAATTCGACATCACAAACCTAATAATACATCCAAACGGTGTCACATTATACAAGACAATAAACACTAAAGGGTTCAAAGGTTTATGACAGCACTCCAAAACATCGAGATTTCATAGAAGTCACTCTATGTTGGCATTATCACCCTCTTCTCCTTCAATAATATGTATTCAAAGCATTTGATCACCTAAGGTAAGATGGAAGGAGGTGGCTACATCGAGCTTAGTTGTCAAGAAGAAGTGCAAAGAATGGTGGCTCATTACCCTAATTTGAGAGACAATTATGCTATACACATGCTCTTTGCAAAGGTCAGTATTATCATCTCAATATTAGAAAGTATTATACTACTATAAAAGTAATCTTAGAACAAATATTTTTGCATTAAGACTATGACAAACATTGAATAAAAATTTGCAAGCAGGTCATGTAGAAGAAAAGATTTGGAAATTTATAGAATTTATGAAACAAGTTGTGTAAGTTCAACAAATTTAAAATCATCATACTATGCCAGTTCTTTGCTTGCAGAATCTCAAGTATAGATTACAAGTTAATAATCATAGAAATTTTTTCCTATCTTTATAATTCACGAGTTTATTATCCATACATGTAAATTTGTGCAAATTGAATGCTATTTGTATATTTTAAATTTTAGCTAGCTAGTTTCAACAAAAAAGAATTGACTTGCTAAAATTTTTAGCTAGCTAGTTTCAACAAAAAAGAAAAAAGAATATTAGCCTCTAACCTTTCAAGATTTCCATTAGAGATTATATATGTGAGAGGTAGGAGAGAGAGTAGGGAAGAGTGGGAGGGATGGAGGTTACATGATTTTTCATTTATATACATTGATAACATTAATTTTGAAAACATGGTCAATCGTAAAAGAAAATTTTGTGAAATATTATCCTCTTAGCCTAATGGAACTATTTGCACATAATTGTTAGGACATTACTAGTGTAGTAAGGTCATTGGGGATGTCAAGATGTTACTAGCCCATCACATGATGACATTATAAAGAAAATATTTAAAAGGGAAAAGAAGAAACATTTGATATTTCACACAAAAAAATAGCATGAGCCATGAAAGTCCTTGTGGATTTGAAGGTCTTAGTTAAAAGAACATGCTAGAGGTGCGAGTTAACACTCAACCTCGACTTTGATTTTATAATAAAAAAAATAAAAGTTGCTTTGTGTTGTGCTAGATGGAAAAAAAACATTTTTTACCAATTAAATTTTGAGTAATTGAATCGTATTAATGCCTTGGAGAGGCATTCTACAATGGAAGCAAGGGATGGAGTTTAATGGTGTGTGTATTTTAACAAAACCTCTTATCTTTTGCTTAAATTTGATAGCCATTTATATGCTAAAATTTTGTATTTTGGAAAAAAGATAAAAATTTATTAAAGAACCATTAAAGAATTTTACAACAAAATAATTTCAGATAGTCAAAGCCACCATTAAGGCCAGAATTGAGAAAATCCAAAGGGACCATGAACCACCAACTCGAGAGAATATTAGAAATCAAGATGCCCATAATGCTTACCTTGTCCCAAACCCACAAAAGGATACAATTAAGTATGATCATTTAAAAATAATACATTTAAATAATAATATATTTTAATGTACTACTTAGCAAAACCACAAAAAACAAACACATTTTAGAAACAAAACAAAAAAAAAAAAATCTAATAATAATATAATAATAAGATATATATCAACGTATTTTATATAGATTATATTTAAGATATATATATATACTAGTATTAGTGTGTGTTTAAGTGTAGTCAAATTCATTTGGCTTAAATATGTTTTATCCATATTTTAAAAAATAAACCGTAAACCTAAAATGGAAATGCCATGTCAAAGTCAGTTCCACAAACCTAATAATACATACAAATGGTGTAATTTTATACAAGCCAAGAAACACTGAAGGGTTTAAAGGTTTATGATAGTGCTCCAAATATAGGGTTTTCACATAAGTCGCTCTGTGTTGGCATTATCACCCTCTTCTCCTTCAGTAATCTCTATTCAAAGCATTTAATCACCTAAGGTAAGATGGAAGGAGGCTGTAGCATCAAGTTTAGTTGCCAAGCAACACTGCAAAGAATGGTGGCTCATTACCCTGATTTGAGAGAAAATTCTGCTATACAGACATTCTTTGCAAAGGTCGGTATTATCATCTCAATTTTAGAAAATATTAAACTACTATTAAATTAATCTCAAAACAAAGATTTTTGCATGAAGGCTGTGAGAAATATTCAATAAAAAATTGCAAGTAGGTCATGTAGTAGAAAAGCTTTGAAATTCATAGAATTTCTAAAACAAGTTGTGTAAGTTCAGCATATTTAAAATCATCATACTACATGAGTTCTTTGCTTGTGGAATCTCAAGTATAGATTACAGGTTAATAATCATAGAATTTGTTTGCATATATTTGTAATTCATGAGTTTATTAACCATACATGTAAATTTGTGTAAATTGAATGCTATTTGTATATTTTAAAAGGAAAATTCACCTAATCTATTATTTGACTTGCTAGAAATATTAGCTAGCTAGTTTCAACAAAAAAGAAAAAAGAAACTAATTTGTTCATAGTTATTAGCCTCTAACCTTTAAACATGTCCATTAGAGATTATATATGTGACAGGAAGGAGAGAGAGAGAAGGGGAGAGTGGGAGGGATGGAGGTTACATGATTTTTCATTTATATACATTGATAACATTAATTTTGAAAACTTGGTCAATCATGAATTAGAAAATTTTGTGAAATATTATCCTCTTATCCAAATGAAACTATCTGCACATAATTGTTAGGACATGACCAGTGTAGCAGGGTCACTGGGGATGTCAGGACATTACTAGCCCAACACATAATGACATTATAAAGAAAAATATTTAAAAGGGAAAAGAAGAAACATTTGTTATTTTACACACAAAATTAGCATTAGCCATGAAAATCCTTGTGGCTCCAAAGGTATTAATTAAAGGAACATGCTAGATGTTCTTTACACTCAACCTCGACTGTGATTTTACAATACAAAAAACAAAAGTTGCTTTGTGTTGTGCTGGATGGAAAAAAAACATTTTCTTACCAATTAAATTCAAGTAATTGAATCTTATTAATGCCTTGTTGAGATGCATTCTACAATGGTAGCAAGGAGTGGATTTTAATGGTGTGTGCATGTTAACAAAATCTCTTACCTTTTTCTTAATTTTGACAACCATTTATATGCTAAAATTTTGTATTTTAGAAAAAAGATAAAAATTTATTAAAGAACCATTAAAGAAGTTTACAAAAAAATGATTTTAGATAGTCAAGGCCACCATTAAGGCCAAAATTAGGAAAATCCAAGGGAATTTACCCCAAATCCACCAACTTAGGAGAATATAGGAAATCAAGATGCTCATAATGCTTACCTTGTCCTAAACCCACAAAAGGATACAATTAAGTTTGTGTCATGCCTATAATTTTTCGCTAGAAAAACCCAACTATTTTTTTGTTTTGAACAACAATGCAAAATACTAACATTTAACAACCATACATGTGCATGGTACATACAATGCACATCAGGTGATGTTACTTGTGCAACTATGTCTCTGACACGTTGCTTGAGAGTGGGGTAAGAAAATGAAACGGTTTCGGGTTGACTCCAAACATAGGGTTTACTAGACTCTTAACTACCTGTCCAAAGTTGATACTCGCTTTTATGTGAACGTTAATGTCCTTGTTGGACCCCCATGGTATGGGTTCTCATGTGGGGGAATCATATAAATATCATCAACTTGATTTACTATTACTTCTAAGGTTTAGTTGATGAAACATTATTTTACTTGTTAACCCTACCCTTTTTATTGCATCGTGACGATGTACAAAAAAATCCACCTTTAACATTTCATTTTAAAAATCAAATATGAAAAATGGATAGAACGTTTATAATTTACATTAACTATTCAATTTATTTATTTACATCTTAATTATTAATAATTTAATTATTTATCCACCCTAATAAATATATATAAATAACATATTTATATGTATATTTATTTGTATTTACTCTAATTCATACAAAATTAATTTAATTAATTTTAAAAGAAACTAAAATGGATAAAAATAATAATAACTAAAAATTAGCCTCCCCTCCTTTAAAAACTTATTACTATCCTTTTATATTATTTATTTTTTTAGGGAAGGAAGAAGGATAATAAACAAGGAGAAACTATCCCCTTTTCAGAATTCCCTAATAATACGTGGAGCTTTTTCCCTTTACATATTTTCATATTTAAGATTAAAAGGATCTTTTTTAAGAATGGGGAGTGTATTCATATTTAAACTTTATTTTCCTTTTTAAAAAAATAAATCACTCGTCAATGGGCCCTTGGTCTACTAGTGAAGTTGAAAGGTTCTAAATGAGTCCACCAGGGATCAAGTCTCGCTGAGTGCAAAGGCTCCGACACTGAAAAAGGGATGAGGTTGAGATCGTGCCCTGGGCGAATTTGACGAAATGGTTCAGCCCAAGAAGGCTCGTGCTCCCACATTGGGTAGCAAAACAGAATTTGTGGATGACCTCCATAAAAAAAAAAAAAAAAAATCCCTCCCGTCACAATAAAGTGGGAGACATTCCCTTTAAAATGGGATCATATTTAAGAAGAGCTCCTTGAGAAAAATGCGGGACCCCACATGTTGGGTCGGTGAATCTCAATAGGCTGACAGCATGGGCAGTTACTCTATCCCAACCTTATTGTAACTGTCCCATCTTCCAGATGCTGATAGAACAGTTACCTTTTAGTAACCGGTGTCGGTTGCCCTTTCTTATGGGTGTTGGTTGAAGCATATGTCTGGTGAACATATTATGTAGATTGTTGTTGCTCAGCGTAACTGGTTGTATCTAATATCTGAGATAATAAAGAAGAGGATTACCCCTATTAAGAGTGGACGTAGCCCATCTGGTTGAACCATTGTAACTATTGTGTCTGTGTTTTTTCATGCTAATCTTTGTTTTATTTCTGCAATTTCTTTTTCGTTCTATTTTCAAACTCAACAATTGGTATCAGAGCTTGGAGTTGAAGTTCGGTGCTGAATCCGGTTTTGGAAAACAGTGAAGATTTTTCGAAGCCATGGACGAAGCAGACAAATGGAAGATTGAGAAATTTGCAGGTCAGAACTTTGGACTATGGAAAGTCCAGATGGAGTCATTATTGATCAAGCAAGATCTATCACGTGCTTTGCTCGAAAAAACCAAAGGAAAGGGTTCAATGTCGGATGAAGATTGGGAGAAGATGGACATGAAAGCTCGAGCAACTATTTTCTTATAGCTGTCCAACAACGTGCTCTTCAATGTCTCAGCTGAGCAGACTACGAAGGAGTTGTGGAACAAATTATCTTCCCTGTATGAGATTGCATCAACTTCCAACAAGGTATTTATTATGAAGAAATTGTATAACTTGAAAATGCGAGAAGGGGGAGTAATGTCAAATCACTTAAATGAATTCAATACTTTAGTCTCTCAGTTAATCTCTATGGGTATTAACTTAGATGATGAGATCAAGGCTATTTTATTACTCTGCTCTTTGCCAAATAGCTAGGAAGGTGTGGTGATGGCAGTGAGTACTTCGGTGGCTGCCAAAAGCAAGTTAAAATTCGATGATGTTGCAGCCACTCTTCTCAGCGAAGATATGAGACGAAAACATTCAGAGCCTTCTTCGGGTGATGCTTTGATTGCAATTAGCACTAGCAATTGGGGAAGAAGTCAAGATAGAAGTAGAAACTACAATAGAAGAAGATTGAAATCTGCTCATAGATCGAAGTCAAGGGGTAGAAATGGTGCCTGTTGGTTTTGTGGGAAACTAGGACATTCAAAGAAAAATTGTTGGAACTATAAAAAGGCTCAAGACAAAGTAAGTAACAATGAAGTTAATGTTGTTGATGATGGTGTTTTGACCCTATCCGTAGGTGACACAACTACAGCTTCCTAGGTACTTGACTTCGGCGCTTCATTTCATGCTACTTCATGCCGGAATGCTTTTATCAATTATCAGGAAGGTATGTTTGGCAATTTTTTTCTGGGTGATAACAAGGAATGTGATATTACAGGAAAGGGCGATGTGTTATTGTCCTTGATAAATGGTAATAAATGGTTATTGAAGGACGTAAGGCATATTCCTACACTCCAAAGAAATTTAATTTATGTAGGTCCATTGTATGCTCAAGGGTTCAATGGTAATTTCGGTTTAAATTTTTGGAAAGTAAAAAAAAGTGTATTGATGCTTGCTAAGGGAAAGAAATTGGGAAGCTTGTATGTTTTAGAATGTAAGGATGAAGTGGGAGCAGCTTTGACAGTTGTAGACAATGGTTCTGAACTATGGCACAAAAGACTTAGACATATGAGCAAGAAAGGATTGGAAGTAATGCTGCAACGAGGGCAACTTCCTGGCCTCAAATATATTGATTTGGATTTGTGTGAGCATTGCCTTTATGGTAAACAAAATAGGAACAATTTTTAAAAAATGGGCCATGATACTAAAACCACTCCATTGGAACTTGTGCATTCTGATGTCTTTGGTCCCACTGAGGTAACATCATTTGGTGGTACAAATTATTTTCTGACTTTTCTCGATGACTACACACACAAAATTTGAATTTATATGTTGCATAAAAAATCAAAGTATTTTCAAAATTTAAAGCTTTCAAAGCTCTTGTTGAAAATCAAGCTGGAACTAAAATTAAATGGACCTCAAAACTGACAATGGAGGCGAGTTCTTCTCTTCAGAGTTTGACACGTTTTGTGTAGACAATGGCATTCAAAGAATTAAAGTGGTACCATTCACACCTCAGGAGAATGGTGCAGTTGAGAGGCTAAATCGAACTATATTAGAGAGAGCTCGGTGCATGCTCTCCAATGCTGGTTTAGGAAAAGAGTTTTGGGCAAAGGCATGTAACACTATAGTCTATTTAATCAATCGTGCTCCGTCATCCTGTTTGGATTTTGACATTCCAGAAGAGCGATGGCTTGGGAAAAGAATTTCACATCACCATTTATGGGTGTTTGGTTGTGAAGCGTTCGTGCATATTCCCAAACAACAGCGAATGAAGCTTGATTTCAAATCAAAGAGGTGTATTTTTTTGGGCTATGGAGAGGATCAGTTCAGTTTTAGGCTATGGGATCCCGTTGCTAAAAAGATTGTTTGCAGCCGGGATATTGTCTTCAATGAAGAAAGATTTATAGGTTTGTAGCCTCAAAACACATCTTCAGATGAATATCTTGATGTTGATTTACTTGATAATGGTTGTGTCAGGTAACCTTCTGTTACATTCTCCCAGCCTTTAGTAGTTTCTTCAAACAGTACCACCCTTGTTGCTACGCAACCATCACTGCCTTCAACAATGTCTCCCCTGCCTCCTCCTGTCAATACACCTTTGAGTGTTCATTCACAGCCTTCATCATTTGTTACTACGCCTCCTATAGTGACATTGCTGCCTTTGTTTACAATAGAGCAACCTTTTATTAAAAATCCCCCCCATTCCACTTGTGCGTTGTCCTCTACCAATCAATTGCAGCCTAAACAAATTCCAACGTAACCTCCCTTGGGTCATTCGCAGCCTCTTACAAGACTTGTGCATCCTCCTCTAGACAATATGCAGCCACCTCATGCTCATACACAGTTGTTTGAGAATATTGTCTGGCCTGCTTTATCTCCTACACAACCTTCTTTGGTTGAATCGCTTCCTTCCCTGTGTACTTCGCAGCCTTCTACAGTTGGAGCACAAGCAGCATTTGAGGTACAGAGGATAAATATTGGGCGACCTCTGCAGGAATAGGGGAGTAATCTTAATGTTAATTTACAACATAATATAGAAAATGCACAACAACAGGCTAAGTATTGAAGAAAATATAGAGCAACAAGATAATTTGTAGACAGAAATGGGTCCTCAATTACGGAGATCTACTCATGAAAAGAAGCGTACATCCAAATTTGATGACTTTGAGCTTTTACTCTCTGATCAAATAGAGCCAACCACCTTCAAAAAGGCCTATAAAGATATAAATTCAATTTTCTGGATGGAGGCTATGCATGAAGAATTGGAATCTTTACGTGCAACTAATACATGGGATTTGGATTCAATTCCACCAAATCAAAAACTTCTGAAGAATAAATGGGTTTACCGTGTGAAAGAAGAAGATGGAGGGTGGAAAAGGTATAGAGCTAGACTAGTGGTGAAGGGTTTTGATCAGCAAAAAGGTATTGATTTTAATGAAAAAATTTCACCAGTTGTAAAAATGCAAACTATTCGTTTTGTTTTGGGTATGGCAACTACTTTGGATCTCAAGCTTGAACAACTCGATGTTAAAGTAGCCTTTCTTCATGGAGATATTGAGGAGGAATTATATATGGAGCAGCCTAAAGGCTTTGTTCAACAAGGTCAAGAACACTTGTGTTGCAGATTGAATTGAAGTTTATATGGGCTTAAGCAAGCCCCGAGGCAGTGGTATTTGAAATTTGATAGCTTTATGACTCAACAACAGTTTGTTCGTTGTGAATCGGATCCGTGTGTTTATTATAAAAGGCTTGCTAATGGTGAATTTGTTATTCTTTTACTCTATGTTGATGATATGTTAGTTGCTGGCACTACTATGAGGATTGTTAGTGAGTTGAAGAAACATCTAGCTCTTCGTTTTTCCATGAAAGATTTAGGGGCAGAAAAGAGGATTCTTGGCATGGATATAATTTGGAACAAAAATAAGAAAGAACCAGATTATCTCAAGAGAGGTATATTCTTCATATTTTGGATCGATTTAATATGAAGATTGCCAAATTTGTTTCCACTCCTTTGGCTGATCATTTTCATTTATCTTCAGCTATGTGTCCTCAAACGGAAGAGGATAAAGAACACATGAAATGTGTTCCATATTCAGCAGCTGTCGGTAGTCTTATGTATGCCATGGTTTCTACTCGTCCAAATATTGCTCATGTATTAGGGGTTGTGAGCAGATTTATGAGTAATCTGGGTAAATCTCACTAGCAGGTGGTTCAGTGGATTTTTCGATATTTGAAGGGTACCTCGAATTATGTCTTATGTTTTGGTACTCAGGATGCTCAGTTGTGTGGATTTTTAGATTCGGACATGGTTGGAGACTTGGATAAACGGAGGTCCACTACAGGCTATGTGTTTACTTTTGTTGGGGCAGCGATTAGTTGGGTTTCCCGATTGCAACAAGTGGTTGCACTTTCTTCTATCGAAGTTGAGTATATTGCTCTAACTAAAGGAGCTAAAGAGATGATATGGTTACAATGGTTGTTTGACAAATTATGTTGTAAGCAATCTGTCTTTATTATATTATGTGATAGCAATAGTGCTATTCACTTGGCTAAAAATTCTCCATTTCATGGTCAGACAAAGCACATTGAGCTGCGATATCATTTTATCAGACATGTCATTGCTAAAGGTAAACTACAGGTGGAGAAAATTGACACAAAATTAAACCCAGCGGATTCCTTGACGAAGGTTGTGTCAAGAGAGAAGTTCGAATTTTGTAGAGCTTCTCTCGGAATTCGGAAAAATTAAATGTAACTAGGTTAATAGAGTTGTCCGGTATATTGCAGCTCTCATTGGACTTCAAGTGGGCGATTGTTGGGTCGGTGAATCCCAACAGGCTGACAGCATGGGCAATTACTTTGTCTCAACCTTATTGTAACCGTCGCATCTTCCAGATGCTGACAGAATAGTTACCTTTTAGTAACCGGTGTCGGTTGCCCTTTCTTATGGGTGTTGGTTGAAGCATATGTCTGGTGAACATATTATGTAGATTGTTGTTGCTCAGCATAACTGGTTGTATCTAATATCTGAGATAATAAAGAAGAGGATTACCCCTGTTAAGAGTGGACATAGCCCATCTGGGTGAACCACTGTAACTATTGTGTCTGTGTTATTTCATGTTAATCTTTGTTTTATTTCTGCAATTTATTTTTCGTTCTGTTTTCAAACTCAACACCACATGGGGAAAGGTTTATCTTCCGAGCACTAAATTTAATTGTATTATTTTTCTTTATGTAAAAAGAAACATCATTATTTGTAATGCATTTAACTTGGGCGTGAGTGATCATCAATGGAGTAATACAAAATGTAAAATGTGAAACAATTTTGAACGGATGAAATGTTAAAATAGTGAATGGATAAAGGGTAGCGTAGAAGTATTTATGGTTGTCGCTAAAATCGGCGGATTCCATTGAATAAAACTTTAAATTGTATTATTATCTTTTGTGGGAATGCATCCCACCACTTAGACTCCAGCCATGTTAGGAAAAAAAAATTGTCTTTCTTTTATTTTACTCTATGGAAATGTAACTATGTTTAGAGATGTCTTATTTCTGATCAGAATTGGAGTGCCACTATTCCCCCCAGCCTCCCTATCAAAGTGGAGATATATCAACAATATATCAAATTGTTATATTTATTAGGAGCTTGGCTGATATTTTCATACTAATAAACATACTCTAAAACCCTGTCAAACCTTAATTTTCGGCTGCAGACCACTAGATTGGAGAAGTAAAAAGGTAATACCGGCGAGGAAGATTTTGGAGGAGCGGATAACAGCGATGAGGAAAGCAAAGAGAACGGTGAAAATCCGCTAGAAAAAGAATGACGATGAATGGTGAACAACTGAGGTTCATTTAATCGTCTTTCATTGATATGGATGCAAGATGGCCATTGATAGTAAAAAAAAATCTTTCTTTTAACGAAGCTAAAATAAAAAAATAATGAAGCTATTATCTTCACGCTGGTTAATCCTTTAACAACAAAATTATCCTCGTCTCACTAAATGAAATTGATGTAAACTTGAAATAGGGGAACTATAAGGACACTCAATTAATTTGCCTTACTAGTCATCTCCGGGCACATGCCATGAAATCAATGTATAGCTTTCTATCTTGGCGCCCTTCTACATTTCATAACATGTCCATTACTAATATTTTCACCGAACTATTAATATTACCAATAAGAGTATTGATTTCTGCCATTAAATTATAATATCCTTCAAGATTATTATTAGACTGTTCTCCATGATCAATATTCACCTTATTTATAAGGGCATTTATTAATGTAGGAGGTACCAAATACAAGTTGGCGCTATTTAGTGGACTTAACACATCTCCTATCATAATGCAAAATAAAATAAAAATAAACTGCATCTTATCACCATCTTCTCTCGATAATGTATTAAAACAGGGGACAATAAAATAAAAGGTGTGGCGCCAATACACTCAGTTTTTAGAATGAATGAGATTTTAATATCGTCTACAAGACCGAAATGGTCTAAGGGACCGAGAATCACAAAGAATAAACTATGCAAACTCCAAATTCTTCTCGATGCTGGACCTTCTATTATGAATTTTGAGCAAAAATTTGGCAGTCACGTTGATCTTCTCCTCATCAAGTAACTAATGCAGATTGTCAATCCTTAAGTGGTCCACATACTAAGTACGAAGATCCTCGTAAGCTGTGTACTCCTTGATAAAGTGTCATTCTATTTCCACCACTCCTTTGCTACAAAACTTGCAAATTATGTCCTCCCATGTTTCTTTAGGAATAGTCCACCTTTCGATCTCACACCTAAGATGATGAGACCCGGTCCTCAACTGAGCAATTAACAACCTTGCTTTCCCTTTAATAGCTGCCCCTAAATAAGTTTTTTCACCGTGTTCCCAAATTGGGTTGAACTCTTTGACATAGTGTGTTTTTTTCTGCCCAATCTGCTTTGTCCACATGGTAGTCATGAATTTTTTTGTGACGTAATTTTTAATTTCTTCATTGGTGTTAGGATACTCATGCAAGTCGATGTCTCATTTACTCAACCATTTGACATTTTGCTTCATCCATGTTTTCTTCCTATGATTTAAGGCATCCTTCACAACTATTTTGGACATGTTGGTGTTTTTTCCCACATAGGATTTGCAATTCTCTAAGAGGTAGCCAACCTCCATTACAAAGGACCACAAAGACTAGTGGCCAACTAACGAGATCCAGTCAAAGACTGACATCTCCTACACTTTTGGCTCTATGAGACCAAGGTGGGTAAACCTAAATGTGTTCATAAGAATGTTCTATGATTGGTAAGAACACTCCTTACATATTACAATCCCTACACACGCAATGAGGGGTAAGTGCACCAAGATGGTTCCCAAAAAGGGGACTTATGTGGAAAGTTTTTTTTGAAATCAGGAAATACTGATCTTGGACATGAAATTGAGGATACTTAGACTCAAAATTTTGAGATGGAACAAAAAGAAGGATTCAAGTGCTCCGAGTCTATTTTCTAAACTACTAATTTATTTTGAAAATGGTTGAGATTAAGGGGTTCAAATGAGGGACGTACACAAATTGGTGTTTTTTTTGTCAGAAAAACATTACATAGCAACTCTTGTACGACCCTCGTATTGTGAAATTTTTTTTAGTACTTTTAAAATCGCAAGAGTCAAAAGTTAGCTAACAATATGTAGTTGATGCACGATTTTTTTGATAATTTTTTAATGAATATTTGATTTTTTACTAATTTGCGAAGTGGACATATCCTGAAAATAGAATTTTGGCCATGCTACCCCTACAAATTTTGGAAACTAATTGATTTGTTTTTTTTTTAATTTTTTAATTTTGTAGAATGGAATCTAGTTTCTAAAAATGTAATTTATTTGAAAAATTGATGAACGGTGAATTTATAACGAAAAAAATACCAAACATGCTATTTGGCAAAAAAAAAGACATACAGATAAAATAAATTATGGATGAAAGACTTAACACTTTCAGAAAGTGAAAAAAATTACATCGTTGGATAGCTAAGAGATAACCCAACATTACCCATGTGTTCGATTTTTTCAATATTGAACCACGTGCAATCCTGACGGTGAGCACGAACTTGATTATGAGAAATATTGTGGATTTTTTAAAAACACATCTCTAGTCTTTGGGAATGCCCTCCAACCCTTTGGGTTGGTATTCCAAGGCAAATACCAAGCCTAAGGCTCGGGAATTCCCAAAGCAAGATATAACGCGAGCGCATTATATCTCTCTTTCAACATGTTTTTTGCTTCTGCGGAGAACATGTCAACTAACACATAACGTGAACGCGTTATAACGTGCTCGCGCTATGTCTTACTTTATGTTAAATGCCAATATATTAATGTATGCTGATATATTTTTATGTACATGTATGCCATGTATGTATGTGTGCTTGTATGGATGTAAGATTATATGTACATATGTATTATGCTTGTATGTATGCATTTATGTATGTCTTTAGATGAAGGGAGAATTTAGAGAGATTCTAGAGAGATGGAGAGGGGGTGGAAGTGAGAGTTTAAGAGAGAGGGAGTGGGAGAGAAGGGGTTGGATTGAGGGGGACTTAGCTAGGTAGGGTGGAAGGGATAGAGGGAGGGAGAGAGAGAGAGGGGAGGGAGAGAGAGAATTGAGGGAGAGGGAGAGAGAGAGAGAGAGAGAGAGAGAGAGAGAGAGAGAGAGAGTTATGTAGGTAGGGTGTGAAAGGGAGAGCCTTGAGAATGTGAGGGGGGTGAGAGGGAGAGACTTGAGAGTGTGAGGGGGTGAGGGAGAGACTTGAGAGATAGGTAGTGAGAGGGAGTGGGAGAGAGAGGGAGTGTGAGTGAGAGACCTGAGAGAGGGAGAAGGTGTGAGAGGGAGTGACCTGATAGAGGTAGAGAAAGAGGGGGGTGAAGTGAGAGGGACTTATCTAGGTAGGGTTGGAGGGATATATAGAGAGAGGGGAGAGAGACAAAGAGAGAGTTACCTAGGTAGGTTTCCAGAGGGAGAGACCTTAGAGAGAGAGGGGGTGGGAGGAAGAGACATGAGAGAGAGGGAGAGAGAGGTAGTGGGAGAGAGTGGGATGGAGTGGGAGGGCATAAAGAGAGATGGATAGAGGGATTGAGAGAGGGTGGTAGGGATTGATTCAATGAGAGGTATGTAGAAAGAGGGAGACAATAGATAGAGACAATTAGAGAGGGTGGGAGGCAGGGAAGGAGGGAGAGGTGAGATGTATAGATAGAGAGAAAGTGATAGGGGTTGAGGGTATAGGGTTGAGGGATTAGGGTGGAGGACCTATACGGTTGATGGTTTCTAGGGTATTAGGGTTTAAGGTTTGAGGGTTGAGGGAATAGGTTTGATGGTAGAGGGTATTTGGTTGAGGGTATAGGGTAGAAGTTTTAAGGTTTAAGCATTTAGGGTTGAAGGGTTTGGGGTTAAGGGTTTAGGGTTAAGGGTTTACTTGGTTGAGGGTAGAGGGTTTAGGGTATAGGTTTGAGGGTATATGGTTGAAAGATTAGGTTCAGGGTCCAATGTAAGGGGTAGAGGGTTTAGGGTTTAAGGATTGAGGGTTGAGGGATTAAGGGTTGAGGGTTGAGAATTGAGGGTTGAGTGTTTAATGTATAGGGTAAAGGGTAGATGGTTTAAGGGTTGAGGGTTGAAGATCGAGGGTTTAAGGTATAGGGTCGAGGGATTAGGGTTGAGGGTCCAATATATAGGGTAGAGGTTATAGGGGTTGAGAGATTAAGGGTTGAGGAATTAGGGTTTAGGGTAGAGAGTATTGGGTTGATGGTAGAGGTTAGAGGGTAGAGGGTAAAGGGTTTAACAGTTTAGGGTTTAAGGGGT
>CM021103.1:420908414-420947791 GCA_007115665.2 Sequoiadendron giganteum | reverse complement strand
TCCCCCCCTCTCTATCTCCCACTCTGCCCCTCTCTCCCTCCCACTCTCCACCACTCTCTCCCACTCCATCTTTCTCCCACTCTCACCCTCTCTCCCTCCCTCTCTATCTCCCACTCTCCCCCTCTCTCCCTCCCACTCTCTCTTTCTCCCACTCTCACCCTCTCTCCCTCCCTCTCTATCTCCCACTCTATCCCATTCTCTCTGTCTCCCACTCTTCGCTTCTCCTCTTCTCCCACTCTCTCTTCTCTCCCACTCTCCCCCTCTCTCCCTCCCTCTCTATCTCCCACTCTCTCCCTCTCTCCCTCCCACTCTCTCTTTCTCCCACTCTCCCCTTCTCCCTCCCTCTCTATCTCCCACTCTCCCTCCTCTCTATCTCCCACTCTCCCCCTCTCTCCCTCCCCCTCTCTCTTTCTCCCACTCTCAAAATATACTAAGAAAACCAAATTTCACATAACGCGAGCACATTTTTTACTCCACTAAAATGGTAAAAAACTCTATCTACCCATGATTTCAAGGCCCACAGTCTCCATATTCCCCTGGTTCTGCACGTGCTCTGACAAAAACAACTTTTTGATGATGTTGTGTAGTGTGCAAGAATTTTTTTCACATTCCATCACCTTTTCCATGATATTTTTACCACCTTTGCATGAAATAGCAGAGTTTCCACGTTGAAAGACATATAATATAAATTAAAGTTTGAATTCCATTGAAAACTGATATACAATTGAAGTGTGGAAGGGAACAAGCTTTTAAACAAGTCAAATTGTTGTGGAGTTTGAAGAAAGAAGAAGCTAAGGCTACATAATTAGGTTGAACTCCTCCATTTGAAAGTCTGGTTTTTAAGGTATGTGAAGTCTGTACACATTTTCTTTCATTCTATTATGGCTTGCTTTCATTTTTGTTTGTCATTATAACCTTAGGTTTTCAATGCACATTTTCAATTACCATTATATACACTTGCCAATTACCATTTTAATCTTGATGCAGAGCATCTACCAGGATCCACAAATCATCAAGGGTACTTATGACCCTAACTTAAATTGAAGAAGATCAACAAAAAAACTCAATCATATTTTCATCAAAACATTAGAACTTGGTTTCAACTCTTTCTCAGACTCAAAAAAATAGATTAACCATCATAAAATTGATTGTAACATAGCATAAAGCTGATTAGAAACTCAGAACCATTCACGAAAATTCATCCTTTAAGACAACTCCAAGCCTCTCCCATTCCTCTGAAGGGTCCAAACGCCTTCCAATACCTTTGCACAAATTGATGTAGTACAAAGGAAGAAATCAACACCTTTCTTGACACACTTATTTAACTATATTTCCCTTCACAAAACATTTGATTCGTATACTCAAATTAGCATTAAGAGTTCCCAATTCCTTAAGGACCTTCAAAACACCTTGAAAATCTTGAAAATAACTAATTACAATCAACTAGGTTCCTCAAAACATCAACCAATGATTATGTCACTCACAAGTTGTCTTAAATCTTCCATAATGGCACCATTGTTTACAAACACAAACTATAATTCTTAAGGCACAAACAAACCAGTATTTACTTAATAAATCTTTGTTTGAGTTAGTACAACAAAAATGAAACCTTTCAGAAGTCTTCCCTTACACACAAAATTAGTTCCTTTGTTCACTTTCCACATTACTAGTAGCCAAGCATCTGCAAACTGTCACATGTATCTCCCAAACCATGCACACACTTCAAACTGTGATACTCATTTTTGATGCAAAGTTAAAGGACCCAAAACCATTGAAGATGTCAAATTTCCTTCAAGAGGCATCTAAGAAGATTAAAAAGGCGTAATGGACCAATCCCAACACTCCTCCAAGCTGGACAACAAACAGAAACATTATTTCCCACATTTCACCCTTGGAATCTAGTTACTGTGCAAAACTAGTTTTGGGCCCTTAACTCCAAAACTTTCCAAAACACTAGGAAAATAAAAGAATGATTCTAGAACCAATTTCAGAGTTGCAAGACATACCTTAACCCCTCACATGACTCCTTTGGGACAAGTTTAAGAAAAATGATATTTTCACTATTTTAGGCCTCCAAGTAGGCCAATTTTACAAAGGAACTACCCTTAGATCTTCACACCAGACTTCCAAACACAAAAAAAGTCTTTAATTAGGTCTCAAAACAAGATAATTTCTAGGTCTTAGGACCTTACCCTCTCAGCTAGGCTTCCAATACAAAAACCCCCATTTTTCAATGCAAAGAGGGAGGGTTTATAGAAACTCCTATACCCGGGCCTTCCCAGACCATTCCAAAGCATCAAACATCTTCAAAATACCCTGAACAAGGTCAAAATTTCATTACATATACCACTCCTTTGACACTTTTTCAAAATCACTCCTTGGTTCCTCAAATTCTCATGGAAAAGTGCTTGTTTGAGCTAAGAACCCCATCCTATTGTCATTAGTTTCATTCCAAAGCATGTTTAACAATAAAATAACCTACTCTAACAATTTACATGCAATCCCACCGAGAAAAAAGTCATAACAATAGGTGGGATGGTCATTTCATAATTAAATCCTACTCAAACCCTTGACTGGCTTGAAATGAGCAGTTTCAGAAAATTGTCAATTGCTCCCTTCAAACGTAATATTAAGCCCTCAGAACTGATGCATTAGAGAGTTAAGAAATGTTCCTAAAATATTATATTAGTTTTATATCAAGGGGAGGCTGTATAGATGTGTACAAGTGCACGAAAGTGCAAAAACACTAGTGAATTTCTGCAAAAGAGCATTTTTTTAATCAAAAAAATGGATTTCAAAATGAACAAAAATCCTCCCTTCGAGCCAATGGAGGTTGTTTAAACCTTTTTCAATGACAACCAACTCCCCCCAATTATATAACTAAGAAACAACCACCTTTGAAAGCTCATATAACCGGTACATGGAAAATGTCTTTAATGACCCTCTTACAACATGAAGATACCCAAAATTGAATCAAATTTCAAAATGGAAGCATAGATTGTCAAGGTGCTCCTACACCACAAACTTATCAAACACTCACAATGCCATTAAACTCATTATTTTTTAGAATCACCATCATGGTTATTCACTTTTAGTTAGGAATGTGCTCTAGCCAGCCTAGTGCTTCCATAATTTGTACACATTTGTCTACATGCTAGGTAAACTTTTGTACACGATGATTGTAAGTATTATTTAAATGAAGCCTTAAATAACATATATTTTTCAATTAACTTCAATGGATACATTTCTTAGGAACTAATATTCGTCTCATTACCATGGTATAGATAAAATTATCTGCCATGTCGAAGAAAAAGACAAAGAGGAAACTAACAGACGAAGAGAAGGAAACCTTGAAAGAAAAGGAGAGAGTTCGGGTGGTGACATATCGTGAGAAGAAGAAATTGGAAATGATTGATGAAAACAACCTGATTGTAGAGGAACCTCAACCGTCAAAAAGAGAATGGGAATTGGCAGCACAACAGGCACGAATGCAAAAGCATCGTCGTAAGACAGATTCAAATACCGTAGTTGGAGACACACCCTCTACGACAAGTGAATATGAAGGGACACCATTAAGCACAAGAAAATATGGAGGGACACCATCTAGCATAAATGAATATGGACGGACACCATCTACTACAAGTGAATATGGAGGGACACCATGTACCACAAGTGAATATTGTTGGACACCATCCAACACATCTCAAGTTGAGAGTACATCATCACTCAGAATTGACGAAGAAGGTATGCCATCATCCCCATGTGAACCTCAAGGTATGTCTTCTTCTCCACCCTTGATTGAAGGTACACAATCTAGCCCACCTGAATTAAATATTGATGAAATTCCTAATGTTGAGATATATGTACCTAGGAGAACACCACCTAGAATTTTGTGTAGAAAGCCAAAGTATTTGATTAATATTGATGATGAGATTTTGCAGCACATGGAAGGTAAGATTTCAAGATGCACTTGTAAAAGATATGCTGATAAGATTTGGGAATGATTCTTTGAAAGGCTAAATGAGACTGCAAGATGTCAACTATTTGTTGAAATGATGCGGGGTGTAAAGTATAGGAACATCATGAAGACTCTTGGGTTGAGAACATCGAATGCATCAAGTGAAGACACTATTGTGAAGAATCTAATGGATGCTTATGAGAGTGTGGGTAAGACCTCATGCTCAAAGGATAGTAATGTCACCTGACGTGTCATTACATCGACTTTGGTAAGTTGTCAAACAAAGAGAGCTTGTCTAATTAAAAACACTAGTGAACAAACTGGAATTATTAGAAAAAATTTATCAAGAGTCATTCAAAGGTGACAAAGAATTGAGGACAATGATACAAATGAATTATGGGCATTCTCGATGAGACTTTTATGAAAAGATAAATTTGTCCATGCCTTGAGAACACTAATTGAAGAGTATTGGAAGAATAACACAAGGTCGTCTCTAAATCAAAGGGATGTGTTAAGAAGGAGAATCGGTAGTCGGAATCATGAGCCACATCCAAAGCATTTTTTGGATATGACTCAAACCCAATTTTTTCAGAAATTTGAAAATGATTATCCTCAAATTAGTATTTCTTAAAGATTTTTTGAAATGCTTAAACCTTTTTTATGTCAAGATAAATCACACACGCACTACTTGTTGTTGTAGACTACATATTAAGTTTTCTAACCATTATGATGTTTATCATTCTATATGTTTAGATTTGCATACTAACGATGTTTTACAGGATTATGGCATAGAACCCCCACCAAAATCTTCAAGAGAGTTCTTATCAAAAAAATTATGTGAAATAGAGGATGGCTAGATATTCTATAGGACAACATGCTTGGATGGTTCATGCGAGCGTTGCGGTGGCTTCCAGCGTATGCCAGTATGTCAACATATGGAAAGCACATATGAGGTGGGACAGAAACTAGTAGAGTTCGGGAAGTATAAAATAGTGGCATATGGTACAAAAGATGGGTCTCAAGCAAAAAGGTGTGATTTGGTTATTGAGAAGATTCTAGTGTACCAATTTATGACCACATTTTGTGACAATATACTTTCTGAGTATGCAATGCATACCCATAGAGCCCGATGGTTGGACACGCAGTTCAAGCTATGCAAGGACACCTTTCTAGTTGGAAGCATAGTATCCATGGTTGACTTTGTAGATAACTACACTCTACAGCCACAACATGAGGTGCAGTCATACTATTACAACTCCACACAAGTTTTGATATTTGTGCACATAGCATTCATTCATGCATCTGATAGTACAGATGAGCAAAGGAAGGTATTGAGGGAGTACCACTTTTACATTAGTGATGATCACACACATTCTCCAGAGTTCGTGCAAGGTTGCTTCCAGATGTTCTATAGTGGTTTGGCTTAGAAGGGCATAAAATAGGATCAACATATAATATGGTCTGATAACTGTGTAGCACAGTTCAAGAACTCGCACATGTTCTATTGGTTATGCAGGATGCATGTCATTACAGGTGTTCAACATATGTGGAACTTTTGTGAGGTTGGACATGGAAAGGGGGAGCATGATGGTGCAGGAGCATGCGTGAAAATAGCATTAGCATGAGAAGAGTTAAAGTATAAAGATAGTTTAAAGTTGATAGATGCAAAATCAATCATCGAGTGGTTTAATGCTTTGATGGGTCCAGGTAATGAAGGTGCGTCTTCAATTCGTAGATTTTTTTGGTTGATGGATGATACTAACATTGCACCATATGAAGACTGTTGTACACTAATAGGATCGAGTGAGGTACACTCTTTCCTTAGCTCAAATGCAGGTTCATGGAGTATGGATACATGAAAGATGGTATGATTTTGTTCTTCATGTACAATGCAAGCTTGGAATGATTGTGAGTCAGGGGAGTGGGTTGACAAATGGTTCACAAGTTATCTTAGCCCACTTCACATGTATCACCCTGTGACGGAATTGGAACTGACATAGATGGAATCATCGATCGACTTTGACCACGCATTAGATCTAGTTCAACCAGGTGATATATCTACTTTCTTAGTTGTTGAAATTCCATATCGGTATCTTACTTTGTACTGTATTCATAATGTTGACAAATTTCAAGAGATTTTTTGCACATATCAATGCAAGGCATGTTTATGTAGTTATTGTAGATGAATACAATGAAAAGGGAATAGACTATTACTTGTTTCATTGTGTTGAGACCAAAAAAAATTGGAGGCCCTAGTTATAGATGGAAAAAACATCGAATACCCTACAGGCTCAGTTGTGGTTACTGGAAGATGGCTTAGAAGGTACCCACATTCAAGTGTTAGACATTGGCTATTTTAGGACTTTGACATGCATTATAAGATTCTTCATTACTCAAACCTTGTCATGGCATCCTATGTTCATTTGACCAAATATGGGGGTAGACCTTTGAACAAGACATTATGGAAGGTTTGTGAGTCTGACCATGAGGAAATACTTGACACAATAAAGAGTAGAGCATACCCGGATGGTTCGTTGGATTAATTTGTAAGTATATGCACATTGGTTCTTATTAATTTATACTTGTATGCACGTTAATTTGTTTGATGCCAATGCTATCATCTTATTTTACAGTGATTGGTGTCCCCTTGCAAAAAGTGCAGATATATGAGCCATCCAAGAGAATGTTAGCCATAAAAGCAATGCAACATCCTTATTTTGATGCATGCATGCAACATCTGTAAGTGTCCTCCATCTATTTTTATTTCATTTCCATTTTGGATGCTCTTTCTTTTTGTCTTTTACTTTGCGTATTTGTAAGTAAACTACTAAAAATTGATTGATCTTTCGTTGCAAAAAACGCTGATTTAAGAGCCATCAAAGAGAATCTCAGCCAAAAAAGCAATGCAACATACTTATTTTGATGATTTTGACAAATCTCAATTTTGATTTCAAGCCATTATAAGAGAGTGTGTGAAGTTTAGTGAGGGAATCTCAAGTTACTCATTTGAAGTTAACCTCATAATGAGCACCTATGATGTAGACATTTAAAGAGAATCTTGAATGTATGAGTGACATTGTAAAAGATCTGAGAGAATGAAGTGCTAGAGGCATTGTAATAAGATTTAATTACATAATGAGATATACTCAAATATTTTAAGTTTGGAGTTCATGTTTGTTGTAGTAGCACCTTGTTCTGTAAATGCCTTGAGTAGGAAAATTTGCAAACTTTGAATTTTGAAAAAAAGGTCATATAAAGGTCATGTAAACAATTTGTACACATTTTTCTGCAACTCGTGTGACCAAGCAGACTGTTCCAACATGTTCGAATAGGTATTTTTATGCTAGGCATGGTCCTCTTTCACACCAAAACACGTAGAATCACTCCAAGCTATGTTCCACCGAATCGATCCCTTAAGGGTCCAAAGTGCAAAATGGCTGCAAACTTCAACATGCTATTACTCGGATACCATGACACTTAAAAACTTATTGTCTAATCCTACATAAAAGCGTTGGGCCCCTCTAGAAAAACCTCTCTCGGTTTTTGCTATCTTGGAGTGGTTTTCTCGTGGCGGCGGATTTTCACTTGATGGAAAAAGCATCAAATGCAAGCAGTGCAAAGTTGCAAAGTGGTGCAACTTCCATTCTGCAACTTGTGTGACCAAGTGGACTGTTCCAACACGTCTGAATAGGTATTTTTACACTAGGCATGGTCCTCTTTCACACCGAAACACATGGAATCACTCTGAGCTATGTTCCACTGAATCAATCCCTGACTGCAAACTTCAGCATGCTTTTACTTGGATACCGTGACACTTAGAAACTTCTCATCTGATCCTAAAGAAATTTATTGGGCCCCTCTAGAAAAACCTCTCTCGATTTTGGCTAACTTGGAGTGGTTTTCTCGTGGCGGTAGATTTTCACTTGATGGAAAAAGCATCAAATTCAAGCAATGCAAAGTTGCAAAGTGGTGCAACTTTCATTTTGCAACTTGTGTGACCAAGCAGACTATTCCAACACATCCTAATAGGTATGTTTACACTAGGAATGGTCCTCTTTTTCACCAAAACACGTGGAATCGCTTTGAGCTATGTTCCACTGGATCGATCCCTTAGGTTGGAGGAGTCTAAAGTTGCAAATTTGTAAGTTGCTTAAAGCAAAAAATTTGAAATGATATTGAATGGCCCACTTAGCAGTCATTGCATCTAGGTGATTCTCATAGAGGTGAGGCACTAGGCCTTCCCGGGAAGTCACCCATTCTAGTATACTCTAGCTCAAGTGCTTAACCACAAATTTTTTTCCCCAAGGTCAAGCCCACTTAGCTTGCAACCCCATTTGCAAAACCTTCAGCAAGTGTTGTGCCTTATGAAACATTCATTATAGAGCCGTTTTAGCTCATCAATTGATAAGTAGGAGGTATTTTCTACAATGTGTCAAATTGTGATATTGCTATTAAGATTCCATTGAGCAGTCATTTGTAGTATTAGATATAGCTCTAGCTTCTACAGTATTGCACATTATTGCAGACAGTTTCAAAGATCTAGATGACATCAATAGTTCACATTACTCAAGAAGGATGAACATCTTAAATACATTTGTGGAAATCAGGACAAGTAACCTTCTTGTGGACTTAGGGTTGCAATATTTGATCTACAACATGTTCCACCATTTCTTCAGTAGGATCAAGAACACACATGTAATGAAGGTGTGTTTGTAGCCATGAAAGATTATGGTTTGAACTATCTAGAAGAGTGATGTTTTATCTCGACCAACCATATCTATACCATGGTTTATTTTGAAGCAAGGATGGGTTCTCTCTTCATCAGCATATACATTATTCCTCGATGTGTTCACACCAGTGTTACAAGACTAGGACTCGCCTTAGACTTGACAAGCCATTTTTTGACTTGGACTCAAGCTCGGAGCCCAGACTCAACAAATAGAAAAACCTAAGAAATTCAAAGATTTTTAAGGATTTAAAACTTGTTTCATGCACCCTTAATAAATAAACCTTAAAGACACAATAACATCATCAAATAGAAATTACTATGATCCCATACACAAACATACATCAATCACATAAGTATAGGCATAAATTTTAGCTGAAGGAAATAACACATTTAGATATATAAATATTATGATATTGCTATCAGGATTCAATCATGTAGTTTTACAATTCAAACTCATTGACCCATGATTCATCAGTAGTGGTTCACAAGAGCCCATCTCTTATGATAATGAATGGTTCATAAAGAGGAAGATAAATCTACATACATTTATTCTATCACAAATGAGATAAGTGCTTGGTTTCATGAAGGTCAAGAAACAACCATTAATGGGGAGTGGATACATGAAGAACTGATGGAGAATGATAATGGCTTTAGACCTGCTATTAAGGAAAAAAAAAATCATTTCAATGATGCAAGAGGTTTTTGGTTTCACTACCAAAATGAGCTTATGAAGAATGCATGTGAAACTCCTTTCGACCTTGAGGGTGTTCTTACTCCATCTCAAGGATCATGCATTGAGGATGACATAGATCAATGCTAGGGCTAACCAATTAATAATTATACCCACGAATAAGTCAAACATGTACATGTCAATAAAGGAAGCACAAGTACTCAAAAACACATAAGCCTCAAAAAGTATACACATGAAAACATAGTATACACAAATTAAAACAAAGTATATGCACAAATACAAGGTATATGCATGAAAACATGTAAGCCACAAAGTATACATTCGAATGCACATAAGTCACAAAGTATACACGTAAGTTGTAAAGTATACACTTGAATACACGCAACTCATATCTATTGAACCATCAATTTAGAATGCAAATATGGATAGGCATCGATAAAAGATATTTGTATTAACCAAATAGCCATGTAGGCATACATCAATATATGTTGATATAAGTATGAAATATATGTACAAAATAGCCATATAGGCTTACGAGAATGCCATCTAGGCATACAATTTCAAATATGTCCAATAAAAAATATGTACAAAACTGCCATGTAGGCATACAACAAAGGACTCTGGAATCAAAATTCATTGCTCTCCATGCCCTGGAAATAAAATATTTCCCTTTCCTTTTTGCTCGGATGGTGATAGGTCTGTCACTCATTTTTGCTGCGCTCGTTGAGTGCTCCTGCTACTCCTCGTAGGGTTTAGTTCATGGTGAAGTTTTAACTGTTACAATAAAAAGTAAAGACATGAATATATAGAAATTACATTATAAAGAATGATATATTTGACAAAATAATCACTTAGAGCCATCTCACGATCTCTCTCCACAAGGGAAATATTCTCACCCATGCTCAGGTGTGCTCAAGCCCTGTATAAACCATACAAATAGAAATTAAACTACGTGAATCAATAATGGTTTGATTTTTCATTAACTAACATCTATAACAACAAATGTAAATTGAAATTTACTAATTTTCCTCATACCTCTTCTATCAGAGCCATTGAGGATTGTATAGCAGATGTCACACCAATATCCATTGCCCTTGTCACATTCAAAGGTGTATCATCTCACAACAACTGAAAACAAAAAAACAAATTATTCAACGTAATCAACTATGTGCATGTATAAACTACACAAATCTATTAAGTACTTGATTCATTAGTTAAAATATTTATTCTATTACCTGCATGAAGGTTTCTGTAAATCCACCGCCACTGGGAAGTGTTCCATCAAAACCTCCAATATTAGTCTGTTCAACATCCAAAATTGCATATTAAATTACCATTCGTAAAACAATGACATTAACATGCAAAAAATTTATAATTTTTTACTAGTTACATACCCTAGCAATAGGTGTACTGTAGAAATAGGTTGGTGGGGGGCCGGTGTATCCAGTCTCAACACTATGACCCTGCAATTTTATTAAAATCATAAAACATTTTTATTTAATCTTGCATTTCAAAATCAAAATTTAATAAATTAAATTCAATGAACACATGAACTAACTTTTACCTGACTATCAATGCCATATGCCTCATACAAAATGTCAGCTTCCCTCTCCATCTCCATAGCTACAGATGGATCCTACGTACCAGTCTCCTGAGGGTCGGTGGGGTCATGTGAACAAGTAGCCCCGCAAGATTGACACACATGTGTTCGAAGGCCATCACTTGAAGACTCCCCTGGATGGCACTGTAGAATAGGGCTAGTATGATGGATGACACTCTAGGTCAAAGTGTTGATTGCCTGCAATGTCTCTACATCAGCACTTTCCTTCACAACAGAAGGCATAACAACGTGCTCACGAGGTGGCCTAGCGAGAGCTCTTCTACCTTGACGCGTAGGATCCGGCTATGCATGAGGTCTATCCTGAGCTGACCCCCCACCTCTCCCCTGGAAATCCCTCATATCAAAATAATTTGGGATTTTTTTCAATATGAACTCATTGTATAGTTTCCTAAGGAAATATTGCGGGACCTCGCAATTGTTGCACAGCGAGTAATCGAAGACCATGTACCACCTATCATAAAACTGGTCCCTAATCTGTCGGTGGTGGCACCAATGGATAGGAAACCTCTTCACATTGAGGGTAAGATTTTGATTTATGCGTGGGTCGATGAATAATGAGCACAAATCACCTTTTTTAATTTTTAAATCTTTCACATCCTTGTATGATAGTTTATTTGCATAATAGTCCCGAGCTGCCTGCCTCCTATCTTCCCATCCAGTTATTTGTTTGCTAATTGAATCTACGTTTATTAACATATCTTTCAATGAATTTTCTAGGGTCATTCTTTATGTGGTTGAACCTTTTGGATCAGTCAACCTATTGATCAAATCCTCAATTTTTTTTTTTTTGTTCTCAATTTCACTGATTAAATTTTGTTGAGTGCCAAGAGGGGGTTGATTGATTGGTGGAGGAGGTTGATGTTGTGGTTGATTTTGATCTTGAGGATTTGGTTGGTCTTCCTGTTGAGGATTTTGAGGGTTTGCAGGTTGATTTGCATCTCCTAAAAATTCAAACAAATAGATATCAAATTCAATCTAAAACTAAAAAATTCAAAACAAAAACCATAGAATCCTTACCTCTCACAGCTCCTCATCGTCGTGGCACAACCATTGTGAAGAAATAGGGATTGTTGGTGAATAAATTCTCCTCCTAGAATGCGAGCACGATATTGTAGGGTTTTTGGCCGTAGCTGCAACAAAAAAACCAGTCGAAATGCAAATCAGAGATTTGCATTTTTTTTTTGCTTTTAACAGTAAATAACGCGAGCGCGTTATAATGCAGTCGCGTTATTTTTTTGTATTTTCCAAGACCTAGCCTAGGCTTAATGAAGACATAATGTGAGCGCGTTATAATGTGCTCAAGTTATGGTTTTCAAAAATATTTTTTTAGGGTGTCCACGAAATTGCTACCCATTTCCATGCACCCGCCCTGAGATAGTAATTATTCTCACTATTGGCAGACCAAAGAATAATAATAGATATCTTAGAGCAACAGGATTGAAAACTTCAATAAAAGATTTTCCTCTTGTAGAGAGATAGGGTTTAATATTTTGTTGTGTTCAGCTCTTAGACCACCATGTTTAGAATTACAATCCTATAGTAATCTTGAAGAAAATAGCCAGTGCCTCATCCATTGGCCAGGAGTCATACAAAGCGTAATCCCGATATTGTTGACATATCACCATAATGATTTACATCATGATAATTTTAATTTGTAAAAAAATACTCCTTAGCAATCCTGAATGTATAATCATAAATCTGTAACTCATTTTCAAGAAATTTCATTAACTCATTGAGCTAAAGCGAGGAAATGAAGAACACATTCAAATATACCATTGAAAGTGAATGAAGATATCATTGATAGGCTCATTCACAACTTATGACATACAATTAGGAGAGAAATTGTTTCAAAATGATTATCATTTATTGCTTGAATATCCATAATTACATTATCAAGGCTTGCTTGCTTCATAGACAACTGACCAGAAAAAGACATTAACTAAAACCTTTAAGAGAACTACAATAAAAAGAACTAACTGTACATATATTTAGAACTTTCAGGATCCAAAATTTGACCCTAACAATGAGCCGTGAAATCTCTTTTATAGGACAAGAGAGAAACAAAGCATTAGGCTACATTGTTAATTTCAAAATTGAATTTCATTTAGAACGAAATTTGAATTCACATTCCTCATCATTGGATAACACAATGCATGATCCGAGGAATCAAAAAATGGTTATACAATAACCAGTCGGAGAAAAAACAAAAATCCTGCCAAGCATGCGCACGTCCACATCAACAAGATGAAACACCAATAAAATCACTGCCCAATAGACCCAACACCAACAACCACTAAATAGACACATGGCCCTAGTACAAGCGACCGCTTCGAGTTCTCGCTTTAGTTAAAAGTGGAACCACCTTCTTTCCTCCAACCACATCAACGTAACACCCAACAACCTGACACAGTGCCACTACAGTTATTGGTTCGAGTGCAAGGGCCTCCTCATTCACTCTCATGAGCTCAGTCAAGGCTGCAAGGTAACACCGGTAATCTGAGTCAGTTTCAAACCCGTTACCATCAGAATCTAATGAAATCAGAATAGGGGATGTGCAACGCTCTGGCCTTTTGCCAGCATTCTTAGTAACAACTTTGGGTGTTCTGGGAGTAGGTTGCTCCTTCTCAACTAGCGACTTCCTAGCTCCTACTCTGGGTCTCCTCCGCATTATAGATTTATCCATAGCTTCACAGAATATAGGAGAATAACCACCACCTGCAAACAAAACAACTCAAAAAATTTAATGATAACACTGGGTCACTTTAGCAAGCATTTATAGAGTGAATTGGTGTGAGGGATATTGATTGCTTGAATGCACAACAAGCATTTGAGCCATAAGTGGATGACGTAACCATCATAATTGCTTCTATCAAGAGGACATCGTTTGCACACTAGAGAAAATTAGGAGAAGATCCTCTAAAAAGCTCGAGCGATTAATAAAATAAGTTTCAGAGTATGAAAGCTCATCACACAAATGATTTGTAATTTCTCTAAAACTACATCGTTGATGTAGAACGGACCTGGCAAGTCGAACGACTTGGGTTGTGTCAAACAAGCGCTAGATATCCACATTAGCGCCTCAAAAAACCACAGCCAATCATTATCCAAGAAAAAGGAGGTCGCAATCGGACAGTGGGTCCCACTTAGCCCCGTCGCTTCAAGAAACAAGCCATGTGTCACTCGTTCGTAGACCTCGCGATACTTTAGAGACATTTACCGTGCTTGTGTGAGGTTTGCGAGGGACAATTATCATTAACCCCGTAATTAGATCCCTTCGCCAGTGAAAAGATGGCCACTTGTCATCGCTGGCACCTCGAGAAAAGACCCCACCCTTTCGTATATGCCAGATGGCAGCATCTCGCAGACCTTGCACTAATTTGTGACATCAACACAAAAACCTATGAGGTTTGCAAGAAACAGTCCAAATCAAAACCTGTGATCGGATGGTTAGCCAAACGGCATGTTCGGACATGTAGAATATTCAAGTGGGACCGATCGGTACAACCCTTAGCGGTATAAATGCTAAAGCTTAGGTAGTAAAAAGAAACTGATAAGCCGGGTGAAAAGGGGTTGGTAAGAGCATGAAGGAAAGGGCTCAACCGGATCACTTAAGTGACCGGTTACCTTCGGTAGCAAGTCACCGTCGAAACATAACATGAGGGTTTTAAAATTTGATAATTCATATCACCATGGGTAACTTTAAACCCTGAAACCCTAGGCTTCCCCCCTTTGAAATTAAAAAATCCCATCAGTGGCTCCGACTGGGGATGTATGCCCCCTGTGGGCATAGCAAGAATCCAGAATCTCTAGTTTCGCATACCAGATTACTGAATTACACAAGTTCCTTGATAGATACTTCACCATGCTTTGTCAATTGGACTTGGGCATACAAACTTGATGGCCCCAGGCCACCCACCAAGAGAAATCAAAATTTGCCCCTATCAAAAACAAAATTCTCTATCACTTGGAGTAAACAAGGTCTGCGACATTTACACTTTGATGCTTCAAAAATAATAGGATAATCAATATGCCTAGAAGTATCATAATATTTATTTATACTCCCCTGCACCAATTTAGTCAATGTCCTTTTCCAAAATTTTAAAAGCAACATATGACCATGATAATATTTTACCTTACTCTGCCCCTGGTCATAACTCATAGAATGCTGGCCTAATTTAGCTAAGAAGTGGAAAAATTCATAACTTATCCAATCTACAACATTACACATTCTGGCACCATCATTAATTTGCACATCAAACTAAAAAATTTCATATAAAACTGTGTGCATATTATCCATACTTCTATTGCTCAACACAGATGATACACATCTCAAGGAATCCCCAACCTGGAATTTCCCACATGAGTTTGGTTGCCAGCACTTGAAATCTATCAATTTGGAATATATGCTAGCATTACAAATGTCTGCAGTACTAGTTATATCATTCTCCAGGGAGTGTGTAAACACATTCATTTCAGGCCCCTCAATATACACCTCCTCCTGTATTTCTTCATTTATTCTCAAATGAAAACCCTCAAAGACAGAGTCAAATACATCAATTTCAAACTGGTCAAAAGAGAAAGAGCAATATACACTGGCCTCCTTGTACTCAACATTACCTGATGTATGTGTTAATTTATGAATGAAAATTTCGGCACAAGCTGAAAAATTTTCACCAGCGATATCAATGTCAAAAAGTAACAACATATTCATCTCAACTTCACATAAGCAATAAAAAAAAACAATAGTACTAATATTTTCATCAATATGTTGGTTGTCTTCATTACTATTCTTTTGATCACATACTTCATTATCCTCAAATTCCTCAACATTTATACAATAGGTTTGTTCCATTGCCAGTATACTTGGAGTATACTCTAGATGTTTATCATTTGAAAATTCTTCCTTCACTTGGAAACAAGTAAGAACATGAGTTTGTACATTTCCATACAACTCTGGTAAAAAGAAAATCTTAGTTCCATCCTCAGTACTACAATCACTACCTCTGAAATCACAATCACTGGCCTATAACAAAATCTCAGTGATATAAGCATTACAATCAAGATTAGGAAACACAATGGGTGTCTCACACAATCCTGCATCATTTTGCCCCTCAAATTCCTCTATATTTATCCAACTTTCTTCAAAAGGGTAAGCATTGTCTTCATTTTGTGTAGGTACATTCTTGGATGATTCTGCAATCTCTATCCACTTAATGACTTGGGCAAATTAGTGGGTTTTAATTCTTCTAGCAAAGCACTTAACCCTGGTTCATAAAGTTCACAAAATAAATCAATGCATTCATAGTCATTAGGTCTATGACTTCTAGGAATTTGTATTAAAGCACCTAAAAATCTCAGGAAAAACTCATATGGCAATTCTTTCTCTTGTCTCTTCATTTCATACAATTCTTGTACAAGAGAATTTTGATTAGCATCATTCAAACTAGACTAGATTTCAACTTGGATCTCATTATCATCACACTGCAATGGTGAAGATATGACAGTTTTTAGAACACCCTTATCATAATCAATACTCTGAGCAACCAACTCTAACATTTTATTGGTACTAGTTAGGCTAGGGTAATCAATACTTGTAGCCAAATACCCCTTCATCATTGAGTATTTCATATTATTTTCAATTTCCATAGCCATTTAGTATGCTTGGTGCAAACTTGTAGGTTCTTTATCTCTTAGCAGGTAACCCATCCTTTTCTCAAAAGCACCAAGATATACAACTATGCATTCAACCTCACTCAGTCTTATTTCTTTAGGGATTTCCCTTAAATCTCTTGAAAACCTGAGATTAAAATATGGGATTAGCTCCTCTTCTTTTATGTGAATTCCCATAAAACCTTTTCTTAGTATGTTGGGATTGACTCATTCACCAAATTGTTCCATAAAAACTATGACCAACTGATTCCATGAGTTAACAGAATAGGCAGGTAAATAAGAAAACCAATCCTTGGCATCACCCTTCAAGGATTGCACAAAAAGTTTCATGACAACATCCTCATGACTGATTTCATAATCCCCCATTACATCTACAAAATACTGTAAATGCTTAGAGGCTGATTCTGCACTTTGCCCTGTATATTTAGGCAAATACTTCCTAATTTTCTTAGGAATTGGATTGGGGTAACCGATGACATTACTGAAAATAAAAAGCATATACGTTTGAGTTAAAAAACACCCCAAGGGCTTAATGCAATTTGTTCTCTTTGCATTTTTATGTCTGCCTTTACATATGGGAAATCACTTATACCCATTTAAAGTTTCATCAACAGTATTTATTTCTCAAACATATCATCTACCATCTCAACCATGATTCCATTAGTGACTGAAAATAGTATTCCTTTCTTTTAGAGATATGATGCAACATAAACATTATTTCATAAGGCCTTTTCTATATTGCATCATTAAAAGTATGGAAAAACTAATCATTGTTCCTTTCTTGATGCTAGACATCTATTTTGGAACCATCTGTATTCCTAATTATAAACACCCATCACAATTAGAAATAGTGAACTATTTAGTTTTGATGAAATACCTGGTAATTTTTGGCAGCATGTATTAAATTCTTCTCCCTGACTATAAATATCATAGATGTGGGATTGTTCCTTCATTCATCAACTAGTTCTTCAGACAGAGTCGCCACCTCTGCAATAGAGGACTGTATTAATATGAAATTCCTTTTTAAATCTTGTTAAATTTTGGGTTTTTACCCACAACAGAGTCACACCATGCCACTACCAATCTCTTTCAAAGCCACAATCCATTACCATCCAAATTTACTATCCAACTTTACTCAACAAATAATTCTAGATAGCAATCTTCAACCCCTATGGTTCCTCTTTTCTCTTTTTCTTTTAAATTTCTCAGAAGTCCTCCCCAATAAAACCATCATTCAACTAATAACTCTAGAACTCCTAAATCCTTTGCCAACAGGATACCATAAATCATAGGATTGTTGGGTTCATTTCAACAACCTCTTCCTTCTAAGGTTTAAAACATTCACTATGTAAATTCAAAACAACAAATATTTGATATGACTTTATAACCATCTGCAACTAGTGAGTCAGAACTCTCCAACAAAGTCACCATTTTGTTGGTGACTCGGATGGGAAAATAGTTCAATAATGTGCAACCTCTGGTTACAAAAATAATTCAACACTTTAATGACTCTATAACAGCACTGTCTGTAACCAAAACTTCTGAGTTCATCCCTAGCGGAGTCAACATTCTATTGGTGTTTTTTCCCACATAGGATTTGTAATTCTCTAAGAGGTAGCCAACCTCCATTACAAAGAACCACAAAGACTAGTGGCCAACTAACGAGATCCAGTCAAAGATTGACATCTCCTACACTTTTGGCTCTGTGAGACCAAGGTGGGTAAACCTAAATGTGTTCATAAGAATGTTCTATGATTGGTAAGAACACTCCTTCTTATAGATTACAATCCCTACACATGCAATGAGATAGTAATTATTCTCATTATTGGAAGACCAAAGAATAATAACAAATATCTTAGAGCAATGGGATTGAAAAATTCAATATAAGAGTTGTCTCTCATAGAGAGATAGGGTTTCATATTTTATTGTGTTAAGCTCTTAGACCACCATGTTTAGAATTACAGTCCTATAGTAATCTTGAAGAAAATAGCCAGTGCCTCATCCATTGGGTAGGAGTCATACAAATCGTAATCCCGATATTGTTGACATATCACCATATTGCTTTACATCATGCTAATTTTAATTTATAAAACAACACTCCTTAGCAATCCTGAATGTATAATCATAAATCTGTAACTCATTTTCAAGAAATTTCATTAACTCATTGAGCTAAAGCGAGGAAATGAAGAACACATTCAAATATACCATTGAAAGTGAATGAAGATATCATTGATAGGCTCATTCACAACTTATGACATACAATTAGGAGAGAAATTGTTTCAAAATGATTATCATTTATTGCTTGAATATTTGTAATTACATTAGCAAGGCTTGCTTGCTTCATAGACAACTAACCAGAAAAAGACATTAACTAAAACCTTTAAGAGAACTACAATAAAAAGAACTAACTGTACATATATTCAAAACTTTCAGGATCCAAAATCCGACCCTAACAATGAGCCATGAAATCTCTTTTATAGGACATGAGAGCAACAAAGCATTCGGCTACATTGTTAATTTCAAAATTGAATTTCATTTAGAATGAAATTCGAATTCACATTCCTCATCATTGGATAACACAGTGCATGATCCGAGGAATCAAAAAATGGTTACACAGTAACCAGTCGGAGAAAAAACAAAAAGCGTGTCAAGCATGCACACGTCCACATCAACAAGATGAAACACCAAGAAAATCACCGCCCAATAGACCCAACACTAGCAACCACTAAATAGACACACGGGCCGGGTACAAGCGACTGCTCGGAGTTCTCGCTTCAGTTAAAAGGGGAACCACCTTCTTTCCTCCAGCCACATCAACACAACACCCAACAACCTGGCACAGTGCCACTACAATTATTGGTTCAACTACAAGGGCCTCCTCATTCACTCCCATGAGCTCAGTCAAGGCTGCAAGGTAACACCGGTAATCCGAATCAGTTTTAGACCCATTACCATCAGAATTTGATGAAATTAGAACAAGGGATGTGCAACGTTCTGGCCTTTTTCCAGAACTCTTAGTAACAACTTGAGGTGTTCTGGGAGCAGGTTGCTCCTTCTCAACTAGCGACTTCTTGGCTCCTACTCTGGCACTCTTGCACCTTATGGATTTATCCATAGCTTCACAGAATACAAGAGAATAACCACCACCTGCAAACAAAACAACTCAAAAAATGTAATGATAACATTGGATCACTTTAGCAAGCATTTATAGAGTGAATTGGTGTGAGGGATATTGATTGCTTGAATGCACAACAAGCATTTGAGCCATAAGTGGATGACATAGCCACCATAATTGCTTCTATTAGGAGGGCATCATTCACACGCTAGAGAAAATCAGGAGAAGATCCTCTAAAAAGCTCGAGCGATTAATAAAATAAGTTTCAGAGTATGAAAGCTCGTCACACATATGATCTATAATTTCTCTGAAACTGCACCATTGATGTAGAATGGACCTCGCAAGTCGAACAACTCAGGTTGAGTCAAACAAGCACTGAAAATCCACATTAGCGCCTCGAAAAACCATAGCCAATCATTACCCAAGAAAATAGGAGGTCGCAACTGGATAGTGGGTCCCACTTAGCCCTGTTGCTTCAAGAAACAGGCCACGTGTCGCCCATTCGTAGACCTTGCGGTACTTTAGAGACATTTACCGTGCTCGTGTGAGGTTTGCAAGGGAAAATTATCATTAACCCCGTAATTAAATCCCTTTGCCGGTGAAAAGATAGCCACTTGTCATCGCTGGCACCTCGGGAAAAGACCCCACCCTTTCGTATATGCCAGATGGCGACATCTCATAGACCTCACACTACTTTGTGACATCAGCATGAAAACTTGTGAGGTTTGCGAGAAACGGTCTAGATCGAAACCCGTGATCGGACGGTTAGCCAAACAGCATGTTCGAACATGTAGAATATTCAATTGGGACCGACCGGTACAACCCTTGGCAGTATAAATTCTAAAGCCTAGGTAGTAAAAAAGAGACCGAAAAGCTAGGTGAAAAGGGGTTGGTAAGAGCACAAAGGAAAGGGCTCAACCGGATCACTTAAGTGACTGGTTACCTTCGGTAGCAAGTCACTGTCGAAACATAACATGAGGGTTTCAAAATTTGATAATTAATATCACCATGGGTGACTTTAAACCCTGAAACCCTAGCCTTCCCCCTTTGAAATTAAAAACTCCCATCAGGGCTAGTGGTGGTTATCCATGTTTTCAACCTTCTTTAAATAGTTTAGCAAGTGAATTATAGTTGAAGCCTCCAACGAAAAGGTTCCTGATTCAGCCAAGAGAATATCATAAGGGACTGAGGTTTTGACTTTAAGATTGTAGGTGATGGTATGCTTTTGAATTCTTTCAAGTTGTCTCCATTGATACTTTGACATGCTGCTACCCCACACTTCGCAGCCATAAAGAACCACCGAAGTGACCAACAAACCAAAGAGGGTTTTGTTAGTCTTCCAATCCCAAATTTCAGCTTTCCTGCACCTATTTTGAAGTAAGAAAGAAGCTTTCCAACCTCCCTGTAGCCTTTTGATTCTACTAGTCTCCCAACCGGGCTTATAGTGAAATTCAATCTCAAGGTATTTGTATTCTTTTACTATCTCCAAAGGGTTGCCTTCAAAAAGGAAGTTATCATGATTCCTCTTCTTCTTTAGGGAAAAGATCATGATTTTAGTCTTTGTGGTATTCACTTGCATTCCCACTTCCTAACAGAATAGATCTAAGGCCTTCAAAAGTTATTTCAAACCATGCATAGATTTTGATATTAAAATAAGATCATTGGCATATAGCAACAACTTCACCACATACCCTGCCAACTAAATACCCCCTTCTTTGCTCATTTTGTTTAACCAATCTTCTAGCTTGTCAATGTATAGCCCAAAAAGATTGGGTGATAGAGGAAAACCCTGTTTGACTCCGATATGGCTACCAAAACACTCAGACATACCTTCACTTGTTCTGATTTTAGCTCTGACCTACTCATAAATCCTATGGACCACATCCCTATACTCGTTTGGTATATTTAATTCAACCATTATGTTCCACAATTTGTCTCTAGGCACTGTATCAAAGGATTTTTTTAAATCAACGAAGCAACAAAAGGCTTCTTCACCTTGAGTGTCCCATATTTTTTCAATCAGGTGCCTAAGAGTGATGCAATGATCAATGGTCGAGTACTTAGGCCTAAAACTAGCTTGCCCTTTTTCTCTTTTTCCCTCTTTCTTTGCCCAACTAATGATTCTACACTCTAACATGCTCCCAAAAAGCTTGCCAAAAATAGGATTGACCATAATAGTGTGGTAATTGGATGGGTTTTTAATATCACCACTTTTATAGAGAGGGATGATGACACTAGTTGTCCATTCCAATGGAAAACCATCCCGAGTAACATCATTGAACAATCTTTTGATGTGTGGAGCAAGGGTTTCCACTCCCCACTTTAGGAATTCAGCTTGCAGCCCATCTATGTCCATCGCTTTACCATTTTCTAAACTTTTTATACCTTGCTTGATATATTCAACCGTGAAAATCTCTCTTAATGTGCTAACCATGGGAGGGGAATTTTTCCCTTGGGTTCTCTCATAAAGGTGCCTTGCATATTCTCCATTGAATATCTGTTATGTTATTCTCAATCTACTTTCTCTTTTGTTGCAACTCCCTCCAAAAACCCTTGGGGTTGTGTTTTCCAAGAGAAATTAACTCTTTCCTTTTTGTATTGACAAACGTTTCTTTTTTTGTTTGCACCAACTTCTCAAATTTCTTCTTGTTTTCTTTACTCAACCCACACTCTTTCAAAGTTCTCTTGGCTGTCTTACACTCTTCATCATACCATGGGTTAGCCGAGAAAGTGTTTGCAGCCCCTTTCTTTGGATGAGATCAATTGCAAGCATCCAAGGCCTTGTGAATTATAGGAATCAGATTATTGCTGCAAAAACGACCCTCAGTCCCATTGGCAGACTTGTCCCCTATGTTACTCTCCATTTCATGAAAATGTTGCTCTAAAACATCACTAAAGAGACCTTGATTTTCCCGGTTTATGAGTATTTTACCTTTGGGAATAGTTTCATTTTTCTTGTGTTGGTCTTGCTTGTCATGATGATTGTTTGATATCATGCCAAGGGTAACGAACATAGGTGCATGATTAGAATTCAGCTCAGGGGGACACTCTTCGATTACAAACTCCAAAATCCTAGAAACAAAACTCTGAGAGAAAATTACATAGTCCACCACACTTTGCCCGTTATAAGTTTTGTATGTGATGTTACCAGAGCTTGGCCAGCCTTTCAAGCCATTACAAATAACCAAGCTATATAAGCTGCATATCCCTAATAGTTTTGCCCCAAAGTGTGAAAAATTCCATTTTTGTCTTGTGATGTTCTTTCCCACGACTGATCATCTTCCTCTTCTAGCCATAGAGGATTATTGTTTCCCCTATCATCATTATTCAACTGGAGAAATTGAAGGATATCTAAACTTTCAGCGTTTGGAATTTTGAACTTGTAGTACTCGGTATGAAAGGAGGAAACTTGATGTTCCAAGTTAGGCAATGTTAGAAATAAATAAATATAACTAGTTGCTACACAACTTCACAAGATAGAGACAACACTAGTCTGGAGCATTGAGGCAAATGCAGGCATACATCTCTAAAATAACAACTCCTTACCTAATTCGATTGGAAATTAATGATGACAAGAAAGGTGTCACTGTGAAACATAATCTCAAATGGTAATATGTCATTTACTCTAGCCACATGCTTGATGATATTGAAGGCCCCGATAGCACTTAGACCAAGATGTTGCATAATGTATCAAGCCAAACAAAGGAGATGTACCAGTTGATTGGCCATTTCAAGTGCCTGAACCCTTCTATGTGCTTCCTAACATAGTCACATCAAGCCTACAAGAGGAGCCATAACTAGACCAACCATATGATATGATAGTCATGCATTTACTCAAGATTCAGACTCCTTTATACAACCCATCGAACAAGGGACCCTGATTAGACACAGGTGTAAATATAGATAATTATTTTATTTTGTATTTGAATCCTACCTCTTTCATGAATACCTTGACCAAGTGGATCATAGTGTTGGAACTTATTATGCCAACTACTGAACCTTCCCTGATGCAGAGACAACAACTCCCAATTCCTATTTCTATAGCAACCTCTAGCCAATAACTATCATTTCATGGGGAAAATTTATAAAATATATTTATTTCCATTGGTTTTCATTTAAACCTTAACGACTGATAATGATACCAACATAATATCTAAACCAACTCTTTGACTGAAATAATCTGGAGAAAGAGAACTAAAATGAATCATATTTTGTGTGATGGTGAGAAATCAACATCTTATGGGTTTCTTTTGTTGAATTTTATTTCCATATCCATAACCAATGTTTGTGAATTGCACCCATTGGCAAACACGAGAATTATAATAGCCTAAAATAAAAATGCAATATTTGAAATATATGAGTTGATCTTTCATTTTCCATTGGACATACCATGACACAACCTTCTCAAGATTTTCACCTGTATTTATAGACAAATAATAATGTTTGAAAATTTGTTATGAATTGCATTCTGTTGCATCATGGGTTTGAGATAGTTAGAGGAAAAGCAACGCTATTCCTATGTATTTGGTTGGCTTCATCCCTTCAAGAGGCACACACAAGTCACAGACGAGGGTTCAAGTAAAAGATTCTCGTTATTTTTATTCTTTGGGGTTTTTCATAAAAACTTAGTGCTAGCCTGGGTGCCTTAGGGGAAGTTCATGCCCTTCTCAAGGGGGGGAGGCACCCCCTATGTTATCCTCGTGTGCTTGGGGTCGTGGTCAACACAAGGTAGCCCTGTTTCCTTCTCTCTCTCTCTCTCTCTCTCTCTCTCTCTCTCTCTCTCTCTCTCTCTCTCTCTCTCTCTCTCTCTCTCTCTCTCTCTCTCTCTCTCTCTCTCTCTCTCTCTCTCGCATTTATTTTATTAACATTTTAAATCATACATTTGTGTTTTCAATTCCTTTAGATCCCACAATTTTGTAATGAATTTCTATTTTTTTGGATATACTTTGTTTTAAATTTCTTTGAATCATCTTTTCTTTCATAGGAATTAAATCAGCCTTCGTCTGAAACCAAGGATAAAAAAAATCAACTTATTTTATTAATGTTATTCCCTATACTAGCCAATGTTCTTTTGCATTTGTTTCATTTTGTTGCAGGCATGTTATGTCTAGTTAATTGTTACCTAAGTTCTTCAACGGAATGCTCAGCCAGTTGTTAACTAAATTCTTCTTTTTTTTATTAACATAATGGTCTGTACTACCTTAAAAAAAATACAATGTGTACATTATAATTCATGTATTAAAATTTTATGAGCATATAGTTTCTTTTTCTCTACTTTTTCTTATATACATTCATAATAGGGAAATATGTTGCACAGATCAAAACTAAATAACAATATACATATTTAAATTGCAACTTAAAATGAAAATCCTTCTTTCATGAAGTGTATCTATTACATCACACATTTCCTTCTTGTTTCAATCTTTTTTTTTAATTCTCGGTTTACAAAACCCACACTTATATCTACAATGTTCAAAGAAATTTCTTCCAAAGAGCTCAGAATGCTCATCCCAATTTCAAGAAACTGCAACTAAGTCTACATGATATTTCCTTCAATGCCAATGGAATACAACACTTTGTTTCAAACACTCAAACTCATGGAGTATTTTTCCTTACTCATTACATACACATATAACAACAAATGAACAAAAAACCAATGGACAATGGCTTTCTCTCCACCTTACCATAATGGCATCATGGAGCCTCGTGGGCCCTAGCCATACCCCCGAGAAAGAAATTCTTTCAACTCCATGATGATAAATGGAGAATTTTCAAGTTCATACAAGGAATAAGAATAACATAGAGCCAAATTCTATGCATTTAGGTTCTCTACTCTCTACTTTCAATCATGATCCATACTACATGCCACTTTCTTACAATAAATGAACAAAAGGGAAAATGGAAGTAGGGAAAACTTATCTCTTTTCCTTGGTGTTGAACCTTAACTTCACCCTTCTTCCTCTCTAACTAAGCCATCTTGATCACTATCTCCCCAAGAGGAATCCTCCTCTCCTCTTCTCATTCTTCTACCATCATCACTAAGTTCTCCAAAAGGAGAAGTGGGTAACACCCCACCCATCCTTCCTCTTTAGATATATAGGAGTTTCAACTTGCAACCTTTGAATGGGGAGGTTTGAAGTGTACCTCCCTCCATCAATGGGGGATCTTCATTAAAGAGGGAAACATGCACTTGGACAACCCCCCAATCATTTCACCCCCATTCTCCTTCAAATTCGTCACTCCTCATTATGAGGACTTTTTAGGATTCAAATTATGTCTTTGGGGCACTATTGCATGCCCATTTGACCCCTACCACTATGGTATAGACCTTGGGGGGTTTATTTTGGCATCCCAACCAAGGTAATTGACCAAAAACCATCTCTAAAGACCCACTTAAGGATTCATCCGAGTTTCACACTTGGATAAGGTTTTCTAACCCCTAGCCCCACTTACACCCACATAACACATAATCTAATATCCTTTTTAAATCAATCCTTACCATATTAATTTTCCATATATTAACTTTGTTTATTTCTAAGCTCCAAAAGGTTCAAATTCATATCCATAATAAGATGTCTTTTGATTTGATCTTAATGGTTTTCCCTTCTTGTATTGGTACCCTTATTTTCCCACACATTTTCAACGAAATAGTAAGAACAATCATGTACAACATTAATTTTCAAGATTAATGTCTTAATATTTATCTATGCAACAATTTCATTTAGAATTTCAATTCATATTTTCCATAATTTATGAGTTTCTAACACCTTAATGGAAATGCTAATTAAACAAAGTGTCAGAATGAAATGCAAGAATATTGTTACACAGTCACACTATTTATCATCTATAATACATCTTACTGTCTAGTTAGGGAAACATGAAACAAATTAGGGTTTTAATAATCACATGTGAAGTGGGGTCTTACAGTTTGATCATCCTGAAGAAGCTTGAGAAGATGCTCCAAATTATTTTGGGGAAGGGAACACCAATCCTTTACATTCTAGTTATTGTCACCATCTAAGATCCACTTAGATAGGAAATCAGCCATACTATTCCTTTCCCAAAGAATATGAGAGAAGGAAATGGAATCAAAGCTAGGGGTGAGACAAATAATATCCTCCACCAGAGAGGCCATGGTCCAAGAAGAATTACTCGCCCCATATTTTCTCAAAAGAAACACTAGAATCATGGATTTCATCTCACATAATATTTTCTTCCAAACTAACTCACAAGCTATTTTAAGCATGACGAAAAAAGCTTTGGCCTCCATTTCCTTGGTGAAAAATCCCATGTGAGTGGTTAAAAAAACATTATACAACCATTACTATTACGTCTAATTCCTCTAGCCCATGTGGGACTTGGATTACCTCTTGATGAGCCATCAGTGTTAATTTTCAAAATCTAGGAGGGGGGAAAACCACTTACCAGTCCTATTCACCTTCTTAGAGACTTTACCTCTATGATTTGAGCAGCAAGGAGACCTAGTTGGGCAAGATAACTCCAAACAATTGGAAAACAAAAGATCAAAAGAAGAGAGTGGCCCCTCAAGATAGCACTTTGTCAAGAGACGTATACCTACAATGGCAGCATGATGTCTATAGGAGGTCAGCACAATTCGTCACAAAAAAAACACAAAAACAAACACATTTTAGAAATAAAACAAAAAAATTTAAAAAAATCATTCAAAAATAATGCATTTTTAATAATGTAATAATATAATAATATTTAGCCAAAATACAAAACACAAACACATTTTAGAAAAAAAAAAAAAACATAATATAATAATAATAATAAGATATATATTGACATATTTTATATAGATTATATTTAAGATATATATACTAGTATTAATGTGTGTTTACGCAACCAAACTCATTTGGCTAAAACATGTTTTATCCATTTTTTTAAAAATAACCTATAAACCTAAAACATAAATTTCATGTCAAAATTGACGCCACAAACCTAATAATACATACAAATGGTACCACTTTATACAAGCTGAGAACCACTTAAGGGTTTAAATGTTTATGATAGCACTCCAAAACATCAAGTTTTCACAGTAGTCACTTTGTGTTGGCATTAACAGCCTATTTTCCATCAATAATCTCTATTCAAAGCATTTGATCACCTAAGGTAAGATGGAAGGAGGCGGCTACATCGATTTTAGCTGTCAAACAAACACTGCAAAGAATGGTGGCTCATTATCCTAATTTGAGAGACAATTCTATTATACACACGCTCTTTGCAAAGGTCAGTATTATCCTTTCAATTTTAGAAAATATTATACTACTATAAAATAATTCATTTGGCTAAAATATGTTTTATCCATTTTTTTTAAAAATAGCCCGTAAACCTAAAATGCAAATGCCATGTCAAATTTGATGCCACAAACCTAATAATACATACAAATGGTGTCACTTTATACAAGCCAAGAACCACTAAAGGGTTTAAATTTTAATGAAAGCACTCCAAAACATCAAGTTTTCACAAAAGTCACTTTGTGTTGGCATTAACAACCTCTTCTACTTCAGCAATCTCTATTCAAAGCATTTGATCATCTAAGGTAAGATGGAAGGAAGCAACTACATTGAGTTTAGTTGTCAAACAATACTGCAAAGAATGGTGACTCGTTATCTTTATTTGAGAGAAATTTCTATTATATGCATGCTCTTTGCAAAGGTAAGACTGTGAGTAACATTGAATAAAAAAATTCATGTAGGTCATGTAGAAGAAAATCTTTCAAATTTATAGAATTTATGACAAAGGTTGTGTAAGTTCAATGTATTTAAAATCATCATACTATGTGAGTTCTTTGCTTGTGGAATCTCAATTATATATTACAAGTTGATAATCATAGAATTTGTTTTCCTATCTTTATAATTCATGAGTTTATTATCCATACATGTAAATTTGTTCAAATTGAATGCTATTTGTATATTTTAAAAGGAAAAATCGCCTAATCTATTATTTGACTTCCTAAAAATATTAGCTAGCTAGTTTCAATAGAAAAGAAAAAGAAAATAATTTGGTCATAGTTATTAGCCTCTAACCTTTCAACATATCCATTAGATATTATATATGTGACAGGCAAAAGAGAGAGAAGTGAAGAGTGGGAGGGATGGAGGTTACATGATTTTTCATTTATATACATTGATAACATTAATTTTGAAAACTTGGTCAATTGTAAATTAGAAAACTTTGTGAAATATTATCCTCTTAGCCAAATGAAACTATTTGCACATAGTTGTTAGGACATCACGAGTGTAGCAGTGTCATTGGGGATGTTAGGACGTTACTAGCCCATCACATAATGACATTATAAAGAAAAATATTTAAAAGGGAAAAGAAGAAAAAAATTATATTTCGCACAAAAAATAGCATGAGACATGAAATTCCTTGTGGATTTGAACTTCTTAATAAAAGGAACATGTTGGAGGTGCTTCACACTCAACCTCGACTTTGATTTTACAATATAAAAAATAAAAGTTGCTTTGTGTTGTGCTAGATGGAAAATAACATTTTTTACTAGTTAAATTTTGAGCGATTGAATCTTATTAATGCCTTGTTGAGAGGAATTATACAATGGTAGAAAGGGGTGGAGTTTAATGGTGTTTGTGTTATCAAAACCTCTTACCTTTTTCTTAAAATTGATAGCCATTTATATGCTAAAATTTTGTATTTTGGAAAAAAGAAAATTTTATTAAAGAACCATTAAAGTAGTTTACAACAAAATGAGTTCAAATAGTCAAAGCCACCATTAAGGAAAAAAAATAACAAAATCCAAGGGGATTTACCCCAAATCCACCAACTCCAAAGAATCTTAGAAATCAAGATGCCCATAATGCTTCCCTTGTCCTAAGCCTACCAAGGGATACAATTAAGTTTTATCATTTTGAAGAAGCTTGAGGAGATGCTCCAAATTATTTTGGGGAAGGGAACCCCAATCCTTTACATTCCAGTTATTGTTACCATCTGAGATCCACTTAGCTAGGAAATCAACCACACCATTCCTTTCCAAAGGGATATGCGAGAAGCAAATGGAATCAAATCTAGGGTTGAGACAAAGAATCTCCTCCACCAAAGAGGCCATGCTCCAAGAAGAATCACTCACCCCATCTTTGCTCAAAAGAGACACTAGAATTACAGATTTCATCTCACATATTATTTTCTTCCAACTCAACTCACAAGATTTTTTAAGTATGACAAAAATAGATTTGGCCTCTATTTTGTTGTTGGTGTAAAATCCAATGTGCGTGGTGAAAAAAACACAGTACAACCATTACTATTACATCTAATTCCTCCAACCCATGTGGGACTTGGATTTCCTCTTGATGAGTCATTAGTGTTAATTTTTTTTCAAAAAAGGATGGGGACAAAACCACTTACCAATCCTAATCACCTTCTTAGAGACTTTACCTCTATGATTTAAGCAGCAAGGAGACCTAGTTGGGCAAGATAACTCCAAACAATTGGTAAAAAAAAGATCAAAAGAAGAGATTGGCCACTCAAGATAACACTTTCTCGAGAGACATAAACCTACAATGGTAGCATGGTGCCTATAGGAGGTCAACACAATTTGTCACAAAAAGAAACACAAAATCAAACACATTTTAGAAACAAAACAAAAAAAATCATTTAAAAATAATACATTTTTAATTTAATGTAATAATAATATAATATAATACTACTTATCCAAAACACAAAAAGAAAACACATTTTTGAAACAAAACAAACAAAATCATTTAAAAATAATGCATTTTTAATAATGTAATAATAATATAATATAATACTGCTTAGCCAAAACATAAAAGACAAACACATTTTAGAAATAAAACAAAAAATACATAATATAATAATAAGATATATACGTATTTTATATAGATTATATTTAAGATATATATACAAGTATTAATGTGTGTTTAAGTGCAACCAAATTCATTTGGCTAAAATATGTTTTGTCTATTTTTTTAAAAATAACCCATAAACCTAAAATGCAAATGCCATGTCAAGTCAGTGCCACAAACCTAATAATACATACAAATGATGCCACTTTATACAAGTCAAGAGCCACTGAAAGGTTTAAAGGTTTATGACAACACTCCAAAACATCGGGTTTTCGCAGAAGTTGCTCTATGTTGGCATTATCACCCTCTTCTCCTTCATTAATATATATTCAAAGCATTTGATCACCTAAGGTAAGATGGAAGGAGGTGGTTACATCGAGTTTACCAATCAAGCAACACTACAAATAATGGTGGCTCATTACCCTGATTTGAGAGACTATTCTAGTATACGCACACTTTTTACAAAAGTCAGTATTATCATCTCAATTTTGTAAAATATTATACTACTATAAAAGTAATATTAGAATGAAGATTCTTGCATGAAGACTGTGAGAAACATTGAATAAAAATTTGCAAGTAGGTCATGTAGAATAAAATATTTTAAATTTATAGAATTTATGAAACAAGTTGTGTAAGTTCAACGGATTTAAATCCATCATACTACACAAGTTCTTCACTTGGAGAATCTCAAATATAGATTATAGGTTAATAATCATAGAATTTATTTTCCTATCTTTATAATTCACAAGTTTATTAACCATACATGTAAATTTGGCAAATTGAATGCTATTTGCATATTTTAAAAGGAAAATTCACCTAATCTATTATTTGACTTGCTAAATTTTTTAACTAGCTAGTTTCAACATAAAATAAAAAAGAAAATAATTTGGTCATAGTTATTAGCCTCTAATCTTTCAACATGTCCATTAGAGATTATATATGTGAGAGGCAGGAGAGAGAGAAGGGAAGAGTGGGAGGGATAGAGGTTACATGATTTTTCATTTATTTGCATCTATAACATTAATTTTGAAAACTTGGCCAATCGTAAATTAGAAAATTTTGTGAAATATTATCCTCTTAGCCAAATGAAACTATCTGTACATAATTGCTAGGACATGACCAATGTAGTAGGGTCATTGGGGATGTCGGGACATTACTAGCCCATCACATAATATTATTATCAAGAAAAATATTTAAAAGGGAAAAGAAGAAGCATTTGTTATTTCACACACAAAAATAACATGAGCCATGGAAGTCCTTGTGGCTTTGAAGGTCTTAATTAAAGGAATAGGATGGAGGTTCTTCACACTCAGCCTCGACTTTGATTTTACAATACAAAAAGCAAAATTAGCTTTGTGTTGTGTTGGATGGAAAAACAACACTTTTTACCAATTAAATTATGAGTAATTGAATCTTATTAATGCCTTATTGAGAGACATTCTCTAATGGAAGAAAAGGGTGGAGTTTAATGGTGTGTGCATTTTAAAAAAATCTCTTAACTTTTGCTTAAATTTGACAACCATTTATATTCTAAAATTTTATTAAAGAACCATTAAAGAGTTTACAACAAAATAATTTCAGATAGTCAAAGCCACCATTAAGGCTAGAATTAGGAAAAATCCAAGGGGGTTTATCCCAAATCCACCAACTCAGGAGAATCTTAGAAATCAAGATGCCCATAATGCTTACCTTGTCCCAAACCCATAAAGGGATACAATTAAGTCTGATCATTTTGTAGAAGCTTGAGGAGTTGCTCCAAATTATTTTGGGGAAGGGAACCCCAATCCTTTACATTCTAGTTATTGTCACCATTTGAGATCCACTTAGCTAGACAATCAGTATGATGTCCCTTTAGGGTTTCAAAACTAACGTTTGAGTTTTGTATTAAAATCTATTTTTTTGTTTTTTTTCTATTGACGACATTGCCGAAAATTTCAAGAAATTGCATAAAATAATAGTGAAAGGGAAATTGCTTGAATAATTGAAAACTCAGTAATCTTTATTTATTTAGAACATAATAATAAGACACCCATAACCCAAAATATAATAGTTTGGAACCTGGGTTTTTACACGACAGTCACAACGATCGAATGTAAGGACACCATGCCTCATTTTGCACATATTTCATCATGGTTTATGATGTTGGTTGGTTGGATGATGATAAACGCATCTAAGAAAGGAATTCACACCCTCCAAAGCAAGGTGATTTGGTCTTTAGCTCACACATGCTTTCTTTTGTACCGTGTATGGCTTCTTGGTTCTCACGTGCCACTTGAATTCACCTTTTTTGTTGTTCTAAAACCACGGTTTCTTGGTCAAACCTATGCACCCAAGTTAGGAGAATAATCTCCTTTTAATGTGTTATGCAGTTTTGCACCCACGCCCCTCTGAAAGTGGGGACCCTCTGTTGCCTTGATCTTTTGGCCTGTTTCAGTGGCTTGCCCCCTCTTTGTGCTTATCTTTGAAAATCTTGGGGTTTTGATCCTTGGTGCTTGTCTTCATCTAGGGGTGCCTTTGTGCTGAGTTTCTAATAGTTTTTGGGGTCTTGCGAATGTCCTCTTTGGGGTGGTCTTCTTTTGCCTCCTATTTTCTCCCTTGTTGTTTTGTTTGGGGCCTAAGGGTTGGTTCTCTCCCTTAGCTTTCCCTTGTTTTCCTTGTTTCCTTTGTTTTGTCGAAGGTGGAACTGGGATGGGAATTAACTTTGAACTTTTGCTAAGTTCCTAGTTTTGTTCCCATTCCCATTCCGGCTCCACTCCCCATTCCCTTCTTTTCTTTTGCGTTTGTTCGTTTTGTCCTCGGGGGGTCGCTTTCCTCCCTTGGTCTTTTCTTCGCTTTGTTTTTTTTCTTCTTTGCTTGTCGGAGGCGGAACCAGGATGGATCTGAATTTCAAAATTTTGCTAAGTTCGAGTTTCCTTCTTCGTTCTCGTTCCGCTTTCACTTCTCACATTCTTGTTTTTCGTTGTCTCATTTGTCTTCGGCCTCCGGGTTGGTTCTCTGCCTGTGGGTTTTCTCCGGTTTTCCTCTTTTGTCTGTTTTTGGGGGCCTAGACCAGGATGGAATGTGGCTCCTAACTTTTTCAAAGTTCACAATTCCTTTTCGCTCCCATTCTAACTCCACTTCTATCGGGGTGGGTTTTGTTTCCCATTCCGCCTAGTTTCTCTTTGGGTTTCTTTTTCGCTCTCGTTGTGCCTAGTTTCCCCTTAGGTTTCCTTTTCGTTCCCGTTCCACCTCCACCTCCACCCGTCTTTGGTTCCTCCTCTGCCTAGTTTTTTTTGCTTGATTCTCTGACTTTGGGAATTCTATGGGTTTGCTTGGGTTTTGATGGAGTATTTGGCATTAATGGTGTCTTGTTTGAATGCAGGTTGGATCGAGTTGGTATTTGCAAGATGTACTTCGAAGATTTGGGTGTGATTTGTGGGTGTTGTTGGGTACACTTTGCGGCTGTTGTAATGAGACCGACTCCTACACGCAAGGTCGACGTGTTTGGTGCTCATTAATGGCGGGCGGACCAAGTTGGTGGATTCAGCCTAGTTTTGTTCGATTTGGGCCATCTGTTTGCCTGGCTCTGGTGTGTTTGGTTGCTCATTTTCCTCCTGGTGTTCGCGTTCACGTTGCCATTCATTTAGATGTTCATTTATTGTTGGGCATGGCTCAAGGATTCATCCCCTAGTTGCATGTGATCCTAGGTTGATCTGATGGGGTCCTTGTTGCATTCATTGTTGAGCAGCGGGTTATTGCAGACTGTCGGAGCCGATCTAGTTGGTGGCCATGGTTTCTTGTAACCCTAGCTCTGTTTCCCGTGGGCCTAGTATTTCTATAAGTATGGCACTCTGCCTCTTTTGTAGAGGGTTCAGCTAGGTTGGAATTAGTAGATATTGGAAGACTAATTCAGAATACTTGTAATCATTGGAGTTAGCAGTAGGGTAGTATGTTAGTAGATTAGGAGTTAGTTTTTACATTTCAAGCAAGCGTTGTAACAAACCAGAGATGTTGTGAATATGATTATTTAATACAAAGTGCAGACATTGTGTCATGATTGGTGCCTCCTTTGCATTCGATAATCTTGCATGTTTCTTGTTCCATCTTTAAAATTGCTTGAGAATGATTGGATGTAGTTTAGATTTAGTTTGTAATGCTGATGATTTAATAATTGGAGTGTCGTAGTAATCCCTGGTTCATATCTTAGGAAGCTTTTTGATTGTGGGAATGTTGTGTAAGGTCAACCTACACCTCATACTCATGTGCTTAGTTCAACTGTGTGTGTTCATTCAACCTTCTTGAATGAGTGCCTATAGCATGAAAATATTTAACACCCTAGAAGATTGCCCTGTTCTCTACAAGATTGCAGGTATAGCCTGGGTCGACCAAAAACTAGTTTAAGGGATTGGTCCATTCCAAATATTTCATCATTTTCATAATTAATCTTAGAAGTAGTGTTAGCAATTAGAACTTTTGAAACCCTCATCTTTTGTTGTTTCTTTCATTAAATGGTTAGAACTTGAAGTTGGAGCATCACCATATCTTAAAGTTGATGAGTTTAGAGCTTCCAGTACTTGTACGTAAGATCCCTTGTGATTACCAACATATTCACATTCTATCACTGAGTTTGTTCTACTGCATTGTCATAACTTGACACCCGAAATACCTTGGGGTTATCTCTTTGTTCATAGAGATCAACCTTTTAAGAGAGATAGGATAGCTTCTATTCTATCTGAGTTGTTGTCGTGCAGAAACACCAAACAATAGAATGCAACCTCCAAATCCTCTCCTTTTGTTCCCTGAATTGTATGACCTTTAATGCAATTTTGGTATGACTTTTGTATTATTCAAATCTATTGTTGTAAATAGAAATTGCTGAAAGTAAATGCTAAATAGATTGGTGAATTCTCAGATTGATGGTCTATGTGTGAAGCCATCCATTCTATAACCCTTATATGTTCTCTCATGCTTGTAGATCTTATCCTAATCGAGGGTTTTTGTATCGCCAAAAAGTGTAGTCTTTAACACTTTTTCACTCATTTGGACCTTTTCCCTTGGATTTCGGCCTTGTTTTGCCTTGATTCAGTTTTGAGTGCTTGCAAATCAACTATAACCTAACGGTGTTTTTCAAAGGTGTTGTGAAGCATTGTAACACATCTTCCCACTTTTCTAAGACCCTTTCAACACAATTCACCTAAACAACCCCTTTTTACCCCTTTCCAAGCCTTGTGTCAAAGTGTTGTAAGGTGTTGTAATGCATTTTCACACTTTCCTAGGCTTATCATCACTAATTTAACCCAAGTTTATTATGCTAATTTGTCCCCTTAATGTACTTCTAGGCCTGAATTAAGTGTGTTTTGGGAGGAAAACCTAATAAACATTATTAATCACCATTTCATTCCTGACCACCACTTGAATTTTCCCAAGTGGACTAGGTCACCACCTTGGGTGACCTAGTCCCTTTTGGCTTAAAATTCAATATTAAAACATAAATCTAATAAGAATTTTCCTTCAAAACCCTAGTGTCAGCGTATCATGTGACATTTTCAAGAAATTAGGGCATAGTATGTATAAATAAGGGTTTTCACCTTCATTTCCCCCCCATCTTAGCTCATTTTCATCTTCACAAGCACTCTTGCACTCAAGCTTCCCAAGCAAGCAATCAAGCACAAGGCATCACAAGCAACCTCCATTGGAGTTGGTTCTTGCATGTTGTAGACTTCAACAACTAAAGGTTTGGTAAGTGTTTATATTAATTTCCTCATTCAATCTTCCCTTCCTTTTATTGTTTCTCATTTGGGTTTAGCTACCATCAATGGGGTTTGAATAAGGAAAACCCCTAATCTCTAACCCTAACATTTTCCTTGTCTTTGCATGTGTTCTTGCAGGTGTTGTTGGCAAGAGACACTGCTACTATCATTCAATGTTGTCATTGATGGCAACCCTAATCAATGATCAGATACACACATCATCATTCGATCTCACCGACATACAGATTAAAGATTGACAAGGAAGAACAGAGCATCTAGTAGTTCAGTGTTCTTCAATTTGTATGAAGAATTTTTGTTATTATTTTGTGTTGTGCATCTTAGGATATGTTTGTTGGTATATTATCTATGTTACTACTAAAGAGCAGTTGCTCATATCGATTCTTGTTCGAGTTAGAAGATCCGGTTGGCTAATTCACTAATTTATTAGTATTGGAGCCGACTTCATGAATGCATCATGTCGTAGATGTATGGGAAGCAATTAGTTAAGTATTTTTTGTGTTTGGACATCTTTGTTTGGGTCCTAGCCAAGTTGTGCCTAAATTTTGTGGATACTTATTGCATGTTACTCATGATTTGAGCCAACAGTTGTAATTACTCTTTTGTTCTATTGAAGACGACAAAGTGTAATTGAATTCTAAGTTGTGGATATATATATAAGATCATCCGTATCATTTTTCATGATGTATGAAGTGTGTGTTGATATGAATTATGAATAAGAGAAGAGCTGAAGAGCGATAATGCACAGTTTCACTTGCTCATAAAAGATATGTGTTGCGAGTGTGAGCAGAATAGAGCAAAAGTGTAGAATCAATCTATAGGACAAAAGATTGAATATTGTGCCTAACTAGAACTATAATTAGGCATATGTAGATGTTATTTTTCTTAGTTCAAATTCTCAAATGGTTTTAATCTAATTTTCTTTACAAGGAAGTGAGCCTTCCCTTTGAGTAGTGAGCTCTAGGTAGTGCACTTGAATGCAAGTGCATTCCCCTTATTGTAAACTTCATTTGAGTATACTCAGATCATAATTATGGATTGGCCATCCACCGTGGTTTTTCCCCTAACAAGGTTTCCATGTAAAAATCCTTGTGTTATGGTGTTATGTTCATTTGCTTCATGTTTATGCATTATGGTTTAATTTTGTTAATGATTTGAAGATAAAGGTTAATAAAGTTAATTTTTGCACAACATTGATTCACCCCCCCTCTTGGTATACCTTGTTTCCAACAATTGGTATCTGAGCTAGTTCCTCAAAAGAAGAAGTCTGAAAACTTGGGGATATCTTGGAAAGTGTTTCAATAGATTCAAGTAGTCTTCAACAAAAAAAATTTGTAGCCCTGGATGATCTTGATCAGTTAAAGGCTGAAGTTCAGAAATTGCAAGAAAATCTCACAGATGCTGAGAAATTCATTGATTCTTTGAAAGACACAATCAATAAGTCCAGAGAGAAGAGAAAGGAACTTTGTTATCATATTAAGAAGAATGACAGTAAGAGCATTGAAGATGAACAAGTCAATCAATCCTTGAAGGAAAAGACAGACGAATGTGAAAAGCTTACCAAAGACAATGTTGTCCTAAAGCATGAGATGGAGTCAATCATGATGAGAATGACCAAGGAACTTGAAGACAAAAATAAGAATGAAGAGAACCTAGCATACTCCCTAAAAGAAAAATCTGAACTATAAAATCGATTGGATGATGAACTCGAACAATCTAAAAACAATGAAGAGGCACTTGAAAAACAGATGGATGATCTCATATATAAACTTGTTGCTGCAAATGAGTACAAGGAGAAATTCAAAGCTAGCTCAGCCATGCTTGATGAACTGATTAATAATCAAAGGACTCATGGTGACAAGAGAGGTCTTGGATATGAGGACGGAGAAAGTTCGAAATCTGGACAAAGAAAATATGGACAAAGGAACTCTAGACAAGGGAGATTCAGACAAGGAGATTAGATGAACAATGCTGGAAGGTATTTGGTAAGGCAATCAAATGCTCAAAGATTTAATGGATACTACTTCAGTTGTAATAAATCTGGACACATAGCTACTCAGTGTAGAAGTAAAATAAAATCAAGTGGTCCATCTTTCTCAGGTCAATGCTTTAATTGTCATAAGGTTGGTCATAAGTCAAATGAATGTAGCTATGTGGGGATACTTTAAAAAAAATAGGCTATGATGTAAGAAAAATAAAGGATTCCTACTTCCATTATGGAGAAGTACAACGATACAATCTGTTTCATGGTGGACATTGATCAATGTATGATGGAAGCTGCTGATCCCAGAACAATCTGGATCATGCCTATGGGGTACGAAGTTGAAGAGAAAATTTTGGATATGTATGCTCAAAACTTACTAGGAAAACCTTTGGATCTAATAGAAGAGAGGTTTTGTACCTATGCAGAGAAGGGCATACAGGTGCACAACGAGCTTAGGAAACCTATGGTAACCAAAAGAGTCAAAAAAGAGGTATAAGTTCTTGCAGAAAGTTTGGGGGTATCTGTAGAGAAATTAAAAGAATCTAGACAGAAAAGGGAAGAAGTTGAAGCAGCAAAGCAAGAAACTAAGGAGGCAACAAAAGCTCAATCAGCTGGTCCAAAAACACCATCTACCCAAGCTAGATAAACTAGAAGCTCTGCATCCTATTCATCCCTTGCAACAAAATCAATCCCTGTGAAAATTGAATCTAAGGGATCCCGTAAAGATGGAAAAAGGAAGAAAGATCAAATCAAGAGATTCTATGTAGTAGTGTTTGAGAATGAAGAGAAAAATTTTGATGAAGGAGTCAAATAAATCAGGCATCAAGGCACCAAGGCAGCAACAGTTACAAAGAGAAAACCTTCCGGTGGAGATGACCAAGCAAAGAAGGAAGCAAAGACTAACAAACCATGTATGATAGTGGAAGTAGTTGAAAAATATTTGGTTATGGATGGAAAGCTAAAACCACTTTGAAAATGGTATGAATCATTTGGTAAATCTGATCAGAGAATTCTTGAG